>VZTG01009899.1:472561-492547 GCA_013397845.1 Melanocharis versteri
AAAAAAGAAAAGAAAAAAAAAAAAGCTGTTTGGGTGCAATTTGACTGTTTCCAGAGCTCAGTTTACCAGTCTGAACAATCAGCCTTTTTCCTAAGTTCTCTGCAACATGCTCCACCATAGAGATGCATTTCAAGTTATCCTTAAACTGCTGCCAACTACTGAGGTACAGAGCAGAATCCATGGCCTGGACAAAACCAAGAAATAGGAGAAAGAAAGAGAGAGAAGAAATATTATCTGAACTACAGAGGATTTGTGCAAAGCCAAACCACCATTTACTACATATCTAGGATATGTGAAAAAAAGAGATCTTTGTATTGATCTTTTGCTTTTATTCAAGGCCAAGCTGGCCCTGAACTTGCAAATAAAAGTCAGAAAAAGGAGACCAAAACTCAGAGAGAAAAAGATTCATTTGCACAAAGTCTGTGCCAGAACTTATTTTAAAAGTTGGATCTTGCTGCAACATCCCAAAACCTGAAGCTGCCGTTAGTAAATGTGCCATACAGATGCATTTTTGTAGGGATAGCTTGTCTAGCTCAGTCTAGTTACAGTCCTCTATGTAACACTCCAGAAGTTACAAGGCAAAGGACATGAGATCTTTATGTCTAGAGATTCGCTCAGTTGCATTGATCCATCAGTAAGAAATTACATTTTCTACAGTCTGAATATTTAATTTTCATAAAATTATAAATTATTAATTTCAACACTAGTTTTTCCATTAACACCAAGAATTCTGTGAACACTTGACAGCACTGTTAAACTTCAGAAGTTTTAATGAGTAAATTTTTCACACATATGAGAGAATAAGGTAATTTACACGCTCTGAGTCCAAAGTGTTTCCACGAGTTGTAGGGATTCACAAGGTGAGGAATTAGTCACATTTTCCAAACCAGACCTGAATAAACTCACCTTTAAGCCACTGACCTATGAGGAACTACTGTTGTGGAAATTAAAAGGCTGTATGATATAAAGCCAAATGGGAAGTGTTGAAAGAGGAAGCTTGTAGTTCTATAATTCTGTAAGAATAAAGTGCACAAACCCTTCTTGATACACTTTCCAATGTTTCCTCTACAACCCTGGTTGTATCCTCTGAAGAGGATAGGGAGAAGGTGGGTAGAAACCATGTTTTCTATGTAGGAGAAAGCTAGGATTCTGCAATTTTCTTTCTTCTTCTGAAATGGCATGAAAACTTCCTGTAGAAAAATGTGGAGAAACCAAATTTGATTCAATCAATTCATTTGCACAAAGTCTGTGCCTCAGTTTGATCCTGATCTTTTAAAACTTTCAAAGCTCTTTGTAATATAAACCCTTTCAAAATGTGTTCCAAAGCTATTTAAAAAAATACTTGTATCTCTTCCAGAAGTACCAGAATGTTATGTTTTGATTTTTGTGAAATACTTTACTTCTATGTTAGCTTTTTTACTAAAACTCAATCTTGCATAGTTTCTATGGCTGCATGTAAGTGCATTGACACAAATATTTAAAATAAGGAAATGTCAACTTTCATCTACAATATTTTCACGGAAAACCTGTGTCTGATTTCAGCCACAAAACTAAAACTCTTAAGAACCATTAAGAAGGCAATTGGAGTACATGGGTTCCATATAGCCGCCTTGCAGAGCTGGGAACACAGTTGTGGGAAGCTTTTAAAGTGAGGGAAAGACAAACCTTTGGTTAAGAATCAGGTTGGTGCTGTCGAAATTTCCTAACAGAAAAGAAAAAGTATTATGTAATTATTATATGTGTATGTAAAGTATTATGTAATTATATGCATAAATGTGTTCAGATATGTACAAAATGTTAAGGTGGGATGATTTTTGAAATTGTTTTTATTTTGGAGAAGGAGAGGTCCTTTAAAGACTGGCCATTTGGGACTACAACAATGATGGGAGAAGCTGCTGATTGCAATTACCAGTATTCGTCTTGGAAAAGGAGAAGAAAGTTAGGATTGTTTGCAGAAACAGAAGGATGAAAGCACCATGGCCTGTCTCCTTGTGGAAGGGCTCGAGTGAGATGCAAGGGTTCAGGGGATGTGATTTTCAGGTCAGCAAGATCTTTCGGCGGCACCTTCTCCCAGTGCTCATTTCCTCATTTCCATCCTCTCGCCGTTTTCCCACCTCCTTGGCCATGCCAGCCCCGCTGTGTGCGGGCTCTGCTGTGAAACCCATTAGCAGAGTGATCTGGGTGTAAAAAGCACAGATAAAAAGCCCGGGAGTAGGAAGCGATTGTTGGAGATGCTGAAGGGCGGAAAGCGCCTCAGCTGGCGCCCCGACAAAGAGCACGGGCTGCACAATTACCCTGACAGAAAGAAACATTAAAAACCAAGAGTCGGGAGAGGAGATAAAAGGAAAGCAGCCACACAACATCTGACAGCCAGGGAAATGCTGAGAAAAAGGCTGAAAGGAAAAGGCCTGCATGCGTGAGGGTAATTGGAACCAAATAAACACATCTCCCTCCTAAACAAGCATTCCTCCTAAACAAGCACTTTGTGAAAGTGTCACTTATTTCTGCCCGGAGAGGCAAGAAAAACATCGCGCTCCAGGAATTAACCAAGAACAGAGTTTGTTTTCAACATTTCTTCCAGCCTTTTGTTTTCCAGCTACTCACCTCACCTTTGCCTCCTCGAGGGCTCTTCCAAAAGGTTCTGGTGGCTGCACCTGCCTCACCCCAGTGCTGCTGGCCTCCAGCCCGGTTAGAATGGGACAGGCTTCCTTCAGGTCACAGCTTCATCAGAGCAAAGCCTTCAAAATGCTTTTAAAGGAGTTTGGGTGCTCCAGAGCTAGGAGTGGAGGAGGCGTAGGGTGGGCAGTAGGGACCAAACCCGCCCCAGCTGGCTCTATCTGAGGCCTTAGCACCTGGGTCCTGTGAATCCTGAGCTCTCGTCAAAATCAACTCCCTCATTCACCTTTTAAAGGGAGCACCAGGATTCCTTGCTAGCCCATTTTCCCCATCCGATGTTACTCCTGAAGTTTCTTCTTTGTCGCCCGCTCAGCCCTGCTTAAAAACTGGTAGAAAAGTGAGAGAGAGGAAACACTCAATGTTTTGTGCAGTTGAGGAGTTTTTTTTGAGAGGGGAAGAAGTGAGGCTAAATCTCCACACAAGGTCATAGAATGTATTTAGGTGAGAAAAGACCTTTAAGATCACTGAGTCCAGCCATTACCCGACACTTCCAAGCCATGTCCCTGTGTGCCACATCTACGCTTGTTTTAAATATCTTCAGGGATGGTGACTCCACCACTTCCCTTGGCAGCCTGTTCCAATGTCTAATCACTCTTCCTGTGAAGAAATTCTGCCTAATGTTGAGCCTAAACCTGCTCTGGTGCGGCTTGAGGCCATTTCCTCTTGCCCTATTGTTGGCTGCCTGGGAGCAGAGCCTGATCCCCATACGGCTACATCCTCCTGTCAGGGAGTTGTAGAGAATGGTAAGGTCTCCCCTGAGCTTCCTTTTCTCCAGGCTTAACACCCCCAGCTCCCTCAGTTGCTTCTCACAGGACTTGTGTTCCAGACCCTTCACCAGCTTTGTTACCCTTCTTTGGATCACAAAGTTTGACAGTTGGTAAAAGCCACTCAGCTGGAGCACCTGGAAGATTCACTGCAGAACTGCTTGGTTTCATTATAAAAAGAAAATCAGTATTTAAAGACTGACTTAATGGCTGTGTGCCAGCCCAGAGAGGGGCTGACCTGCAGTGTTTCGGCTCTGACGGTGCTCTATAAAAAGCTCAACATCCTCTTTGTGCTCTAAAGCCACACTGTGGTTCCCCAGTCTAAATCAGTATTTAAAGACTGACTTAATGGGTGCGTGGGTTTGGTGGTGTAAAACATCTGGGTCCAAAAAAGCCTTTCATTTCAAAGCAGTAGAATGAAATTGTAGAGATCAGTGTGAAATCTTCATTTCTCTGATGTTACTGAAAGAGCTTTGTACTGCCTGGAGAAAAGGAGGCAGCGAGGCAGCTGGGCTGTGCCAAGGTGGAAAGCCTGCTTTCCCAACTTCCCAAGTACAACCCGGCTGCTTTAAATCCTGCCAGCCCAGAGAGGGGCTGACCTGCAGTGTTTCGGCTCTGACGGTGCTCTATAAAAAGCTCAACATCCTCTTTGTGCTCTAAAGCCACACTGCGGTTCCCCAGTCTAAATTAAATCAAGCCTAAAAAGACTTCAGAAAGAAGTGCACAAAAAAAAACCAGTCAGGAAATTTCAAGCTGTTTTCCAGGCCCCACTTACCAGCAACAGGACTCGGAGAAGACGATAAAAGGTATGTTTTGCCCTTGAGCACATGAGACACCACCACTTGACCTCCTGCCCAGGTTTTGCAGGGACATGGGCTCCATGCTGGTGCTCCCAGGGAGCTGGTGACCCCCCAAGCCTCTGGGCCTCTCCTGCCATCCCTGACCCTGGGAATTTCGCTTCCTTGTGGCCCTCCTAGTGACTGCAGGGGGACCCCTGACTGTGAGACCACAATGTCCTGTGATGCTCAGCTATGAATCCAATGCTTCCGTGAGCAATAAGATATGCCAAACTTACATGTTTTTAGAGGAGATCACCACATTCCCCGGAAAAGCAGTACTCAGTGGAAAATGGTGTCTGCTAGAAAGCATATAGCAGCACAGATGCTTTTTGGCAAGCACATTTCTGGGCATGCACTACCTCAGCAGGTAAACCGTTAATTAGACTACCATTAATGACTGGTAACCAACACATTAATGCATTCCTATAAATAGGTATTGCTCCATATCCCAGGTTATCAGTCATAATACTTACTCTGAGATAATGAATTCCACACCAAATTACCCCACAGTAGCCATGTAATTTTTCTGTAAATTGTTATGTGTTTGAGGAGGATGCTTTAGCATATAATTGTGGTGATTTAGGCTTGGCGAGGGATTACAGCAGTTGCAGAATCTCTTTGTTAGGCTGGGCATGAGATCCAAGTCTTCTAAGAGATGCTTTAATGTGCCAAGATCAGTACTAGAGGGGCAAAGCTTAGAACAAATGGGCCACAAGGGCCAAGTTCTGCTGGTAGATCTGTCTGGTAATGACATGCCAGTGATGTCACAGCTGGTACAGGCAGTCTAAAGGGTAGAACAGCCAAAGCGAGCCAGGACGTGGCAGCCAGAGAAACAGAGACAGGATTCCAAGGGCTAGCAATGACCTCTGAAGACACAGCTGGGAGACAGACATTTGGTTTAGGGATATGGACTCTACTCTCCAGCCTGACTGATAATCAGTGATCCAGAAAGGCAACAAGTAGATGAGTCTGTGCCTTGAAATCTGGTGAGTAAACAATTTAAAGTAATCTCGTAAAACCTTCATTTTGACATCTGCCACAGGGACAAGATTCCTTTCTTTACACTGCTTTCGACAGACTCTAAGCTGCATATGGTACCATATTGTGAGCAGTAAAAAAGCCACAGTATTCCTGGTTAATGAATGGCAAGTAGTCACTGAAAGTAACTGGCCATGAGCTGTAGCTCAGATTAAAATTATACCTCTCATAGTTTAACAAATGTAGCCAGACATTGTTGTGGGGATTTTTTCCTTTTAAATTAGGAAGTGCCTGTTCTTTGCAATCCTTACTATACAAGCAACTTTGGTCAAAGTTAGTTGAGAGGCTGGAACTTTGGTCAAATTAAGTTTTTAGGGTACTAACTGGTACATAGCACCAACACAACACCTCAACAACCAGTTGAAAGCTTTGCTTTGCTGCTCTACTGGCTCTGTGAAAATCCTCAACAATGGGCCACAAGCTTGCAGAGCACCACGGAATGGTAAACCTGCTTATCAGGCCACTCTCTAGGATACAGGGAACTCATGGTCATATCCTTGAACTAGACTAAAAACCTGCTCCAAGAGCTAGACACATGCTCTTTTTCTCCTGAAGGTTCACAGTTATTTCCTTGGAAAAAAAAAGGAGATAGTTTCCCATGTAACTGAAAATTCGTATTTTGTTGTGCTATGTTCAAAACTGGAACTTGAAAAACTAGGGGGATGCTTATATAAAAGGTTTGTTGTAAAAAGGAGGAAACCTTTCCATTTAACATTAATCCAAGCCCCAATGTACTGTAAAAGTCACAACAGTGTAAAACAGCCAAGCAGTAAGAGCTTGTACTCCTGACCCTCTGGAAAGGAAAACTTGTCAACAGACTTTCTTAAAATGTGCACACAAAGACACGAAGACAAATTATAGAAAAAGGTACCCATTTATTCAAGGTATGACAAGGATATTTACAGTATTCATTTGCTCAGAATAAGATCCATCCTCATGAGTTTTAAAGCAGCAATTATAAATTACATTTAAAAGGGGAAACATTCCAAGCATGTTTCTGTTAGAGATATTTTTACAAGGACAGAAACACTTTAAGGCTAAGTTGTTTTGACCTTTGCTGCTACCCACATTTATCTTGGCAAAACCGTCTCAAAGACAACGTTACCTTGAGGGATAGACTATGCTAAATTCAACATACAATTCTGCTCCCTCAGATGCTTTTCACAACAGTTCACATGTGACAAAAAATTGACTTTTGACTTAAAACAATGAATTAAATATAAATGAGATGACCTGCCTATACCCCAACTTCTCAGAGAGGCAAAAGATCATCCACAGTGACACATTAACCACCTCCAAAAGACATCGTCAGCTTTCTTGATGAAGGTACTTCAGCTTACCAAGCAAGTTGTTGCAGCTAGAAATCCACAGTCATGTGGTGCAATCCACCTTTCCCATCACATTATTTTTCAAGAGAGAAGAACAAAAACCTTAGGTAGCTGATTTCTAAGGTAAATGATGAACACTGTCTGCTTTAGACAGCACTTGGTTCCCACAGCACAGACTAGTGCCCTACCACAGCAAACAGGACGAGTTGGTTAAGCTGCTGTAGTGTTATTCTCTAGTCACTGTAACACACAACAGAGCTACAGGAGCAGTTAAAATTGAGTTATCTAAAATGGTTTATCTCTTGAGGTAGAGCCCACAAGTCATATTTACTCCTGTCTCTAAACTGTCATGCACACGCCATCAAGCAAATATAACCATTTTTGGTCATTTGTAAAATAAACCCATTGATTTTCCAGATGTTATTAATTGCAAAATAAAAGCTTTTTTTCCCCCTGAATCCTTTTGTGCCTGTTTTAGAAGGAAGCAAATTAAATATTGATAAGAGTAGATTGTGGCTATTTATACAGTTGAAATGAAAAAAACCCCATGTTTTATACAAATAAACTTCAGAGCAACTTTCAAAAGGGTTGGTATATGAGGATTCTTTTTAACTTAAAACTTAGTTTGGAAAATTCCAATTTTAACTGCAAAATAAAGAAAAAAAACAAAACAAAACAAAACACCAGCAGTCATTAGACCTTTAGGCTACATAGCTACTTTTAATACTACATGGAGTAATTGGTTCAGGATTACATGAAAGGGAAAAGAAAGTGAAACACATTAGAAACCCCTCCTGCCTGCACAAACACAGTTCACTGAATGAGCACAGTTTGTTAGGAGCAGACACTGTAACTAAGACTATTGAAAGTGCACAACGTTTAACATTCCAACAGAAGCAGAAATGTGACCTGTGCTTTAGGAGGGGACATTTATTCCAGGTTAGCCAAGAATCCTCTGTAACAACAAAGCTGTTGCTGTAACCAAGAGAAGTTGTTGGAAGATAACCAGATAACCCAGTGACAAGTTACAAACACATGGAGATTGGCACTTGATCTTTTGTCAGCTCCAGTCACTCAATTTTCTCCCCAGAGACTCACATACACAGAACTTTAAGTTTCCATTTTATTACTGTAAAAAATTAAAGTCAATTTGTAGTTCCAGAGTAAACAAAGAAAGCTTAGTTTCAAACTGTTTAAAAACAAAGCGCCAAATTCCGATAAGTTACATTTCACAGGGTTCACATCAGCACCTCAACCTAATGCATTTTTTTGTGAACTAAGCGTATTTCACAAAGTTTTCATGTTAGTGACAAGGGGCTACATTCTTATCAGGATGCACATGTAACACGGCTCAAGGAGAACAACCTGGAAGGACTGCCAGTCAGCTTCCAGAGATCCCCACTGAGCTCTACATGTTTAGAACCAACATTTAAGACCAAAGTTATTAAAGATTGACTTTTTGCATATTCCGAAACAGAAGGCAAATACAATCAACTAACATTTGGCTTTGAAACATTAACATAACAATGCTGTATTTCAGCCACATATTTACAAAAATGTTTACAACAGAACTGTGTAGGGTTTCCTTTTTATTGTCATAATACACTTATAGATGAACAGTCATCTTAACCTTCATGCAAAGATGCATCTCTTGTTACACAAGAAGTTTCCTGTTTGATTTTTTGCACTCTGAGGATAGCAAGCAGAGGGTTGGGTAAATTTGGGTCACCCTTAAAAATGTAGGCCTGTTTGCTCTACTGCACCTTCAAAATAAGGAGGTAAAGGACAGGCACCGTTAATTCCACAAGGGTTCATTGCCTCTAGCATGTTTTCCAAAACCAACAAAAATAGTCTTGAACAGTTGTAACATGGGTTATTCCATGACTTTCCCCTCTTCAGTTTACTTCCTGAACTCTGGAGTTACTTTCCTAGAAGCATACTTGCCGAGCTTCTTTTCTAATGTATATTGTTGACTATACATTTTAAATTAAACTGTTATGTAAAGAATGTAACAAGCTTTTTCCTTTGTACACAACTTAACCTTTGTGCTGAGTATTCTTCAAAGGGATTTTATAAATAATACAGTAAAAGTTTAGATCAGTCTTCCACCCTCTCGTCATTATACCATGTTGTTGCTTTCTCCAACTTTATCTACAAGCTGTGGAAAAGGAGAAAAAAAGGTTTTAAGTTGATGACATTTATGTACAGTGAAGCTACTCTCAAATACTGCTTGCTACTTGCACAGTTAGTATGCGACTGGAAATGAGAGTCAAGTATTACTCACCGAGGTCTCATGGTTTAGGTTTGTGAAAACCAAAATTCTTACAATTGCAATTGTGTTTCTGCATGACATGTTTTTCTCATATAGACATTAACAGTGCAACATGAAGATGCAACAGAATGAGAAAGGAAATAGAAGAATGCAGATAACACTGCCAGCTTAATGGTTAAAACAAAACAATACAGTCTCAGCCACACATGCATTAGTAGACCAAGGAAGATATTTCAACTGACCATTACTGTGGATTCTCTTCTGAGCCTACGTAGGCTTTGAATAAAACATTAACAATTATCTTTTAAAAACAAGATTTAACCCCATTATGATCAAATTAAATATGATTAAGATCAATTGACAAATGAAACATTCAATTGATCATGAATTATGAGCCACAACTTGGCCTAACTGTGAGACTGGAACAGATGATCTGGAACATTCATTTTTAAAAAGCAGCCTGTATGCATCTAAGTTATTCCCACTATTAATTTTTAGTAGTAGCTATTAAAACTGTTGCTTTCAAAACTAGTATTACAAATGCTTGTGTTAAAACACATACAAAAATTAGCACAGTAAAAGTAGTTGACTGAAACACCCTAGATTAGCATCTTTCTGTTAATTGCCTTCAAATCCCTGGCCATTTGGTTAAAAAAAAAAGGAAAACTCCATTTGAAAAAATACAAATCTTAGTAATAAAAAGATGTAGCCTGGTACAGTGGACCTTAATAAATATATCTGATGAATGACTATGCATCATGAGAGTTTCTGGGTTCACCATACAAGCTGCAACTTAACATTGAACTCCACTGTTTTCTTTCACAGGCCACTTTTCATAAGTTCACCCAAATATTGCACCACGAATGGTGTCCTCCTCATTGTACAGACAGGAGAAGAGGCAGTCACAGGATTCACCTATCTGGTCACCCAGGGCCAACAGTGAAGCAGGTAGAACCCCAACGTTCCTGGTTCACAATGCAGGGCTCTTCCCACTTCACTACCCGTGAGCAGGGGCAGCTTCTGCTAATGTGTCCTTTTGTTCCTCTTACACCTAGACGTCTCTCCCTGGGAATGAATGTGATGTGTATGGTGCAAGAACTGTACAGGAATGCACTTGAAGTCATTGCTCCGAAGTTATATTTGCTTTATTTTTGATGCATTTCTGCAAGTGCTATATCAGTGGAATAAAAAAACAGAACATGCTTCAGTTGTTGCATGAAGTACCAAACTTACCGAGCTTATACCAGGTAAATTCAACAGATATCCAAGAACTGGAACTCTTCTAATAAAGCCAACCACCACAGGAAAGAACCCCCTTTAGGTAAGACATCAAAAGATTGTATTAGTTTTTATAATTAAGATTTTCTCATATTGCTATAACATGAAAAAATTAGCAGGTAATTTTTAAACCAAGATTATATGTAATCTTGCAACTTGTTAGCAGCACATTTGTTTACCAAATATATCAACACACATTCATCAGAGAAAGGAGAAAAACAGGAAATAAATGGTGTATTTTTAAATGGATTTAATTTTCTTCATAGCTGGCAACTCTCATTCAGCTCATCAAAAAATAACTCAAGCGAGAATACCCAACTTAGTCAGCAAAACTGATTTCTCAAAATTAGCATACATATCTTGACATAATTCCTCTTTATATTATAAAAAATACATTCAAGACCCAATGTAGAAAAAAGTGAAGTTAGTTCTGAGTAATTAAAACCATGTATGGTACTCTTTACATTAACTAAAGAAAATGAAGCATGACAGAGTTGCGTATTCATTTATTTCCCAAATTTAAGTCAGCGGTTTGAATCATGACCCCGGGGATGTTGCCTGGCATAGCTGCTATGGTGTAGCCCCTGCACTGTCCACTTAATCTCTGCAGCAGAAAACCAAATTTTCTGTGGCAGTATCTCAGCTGTTTGCAGCCAGCTGGTGGCATTCCCAGCGATCTCATGTTGAGCATTCCCTGCATGGAATAAGGATTAACGTGCAATGAGGCCTCAGCCACAGTGAAACAGTGAAGTTTCACAAGTCATCATCCTCTTCACCACACTGCTAAGAACTATTTGCTGGGTAATATCCATACCAATAAAGGGGGTTTTCGAGGTTTTTTTTGTTTGTTTTTTTTTTTAAAGACCAGATCATTTCAGCGGCCCAGTAAATTGTGATGCAGGGCACACAAACCACTTGTAACAGATTTAAACAACTGCTGTATCCAAGAATAAGGAATAGTCAGTACAGGAAGGATAATATTGTCAGCCCTAACTCTGCACGTCTATAATCTGAACAAGGTTCCAAAAGCACCTTAGATTACAACTGTCCCATAATAGCCAGGACAGTTTTCTGCTATGCAGCCAACCAACAGGATCCTGAGGAACAGTATAAAATGATGCTTGAGGAAAGACTTCATTTGTAACTTCTTCAGAAAGGAGCAAGTTGCTGACAACACGATGATGGTTGAACTGAACAAGACTGAAGCAAAACAAAAACCTTTGCTTGAAGTAGTCACTGGCAAACCTTGTAGGAAGGGATTTAGATTCTATCAACTATTAAGCACTGGAAAAGATGATCACAGAATCATGGAATCATCAAAGTTGGAAAAGACATTTAAGATAATTCAGTCCAAACCACTGGTCTCCAGCTGCTTTAAATTAAAACAGGTCAGATAAACATTCACACCTGGAATTATCCATCCCTTGTTGATACCCTTCAGGCTAAGGGATAGTCCCAGAGATAACTACAGATCTTTCATAAACCTCTCAACATTATTTTACCTTGCTAGTACCACTAGATAATCCATAACCATACCTGCTTAGACATAGTAACTTACAACTCTTTTGAGATCTTTTAAAAGGAGGGTGTTTTGTTGGAAACACATTCTACTTGCCTTGTACTGGTTGATTAAACCAAGCACTACATGCAAGAAGTGACAATGTATTCAGTGAAATACTGTAATTGTCAAAGCACTTGCAGTGACAGAATTCAGACTAAATAGAGTAGAATAAGAAATACATTAAACCCAAAAAATTCATATTCTGAAATTTCACTGTCTTCAGTAGGCGCCAAGTTCAGATTTGTTTTTAAAAATGAACATTTTATCTGAACTAAATACCAGATTAATGTATGATTTTACTGAGTACAAAATCTGAGCTCCATGAAAACAGTGGTTTCACTTTGATTAACAGGAATAGTATTATTTAGCCATTTGCCGAACACTTAAGGGTCTGAAACTTGATCAATAACTGTTAGTGAAACAGTCTGCATCTGGACAGAAGTCCAAGAACAACTAGAAACCTCACTTTCTACTTTTTGCATATTTTTTGCTTTGTTCTGTAGGGAAGCATGGAACTTCAACCACTGAAATAAAGATAAAAATATAGATATCTATGCAGGTTGTAAAAAGTCAAATTCTTTCATTATTACAGTTGCATTTATGAAGAACTTAAATGACACATTGTGAAAGCTGTAACATGTTTCAATACTGCTGTTAAAAAAATTAGAATTTCTATTTTTTCCTTAACTCAGTCAAGATACTGCTAACCCAAACCAGCAGTTCTGACTCTAAAGCACAGTTGTAATGAAACATGACAGAAAACATCTTTTCCCTGGGCTGCCATAGTGATGAAATGGTAAGGTTACAAACCTAGGATGGAAGTAACTAAATATTTTGCCCCATTTGTTAAAGAAAAGAACAAACTCCCCACCAAATAAAGTACCAAGTATCCCTTTTCCATGAGGAAATATATAAACCTCACACTGCTAACAATTTGGGCTCCCACATATTTTGAAGCTTTACAATTCTTTGGTCAGACATCAACATTACCAAAGCCACTTTGGTAAATGCCTCACAAGCATTAGCAGATTTGAGTCTTGGAAAAATACTTACCAACCTGTAAATAAACAATTTCATATAAAATCTGTCAAAAAGGAACATTTAAAGGATGCTGCTTTGTCAACTCTAACACAGAAACACTATATGAATACATTTATTCCTAGATAAACCAACACAGAAAGTTATTTTCAAGCAAGACTTACCTGAACAATAGGAAGAACCCATAAATTTCAAGGATCATTCCTATTAAAGGCCAACCAATGAGAACAATGAGCACACCACCCAGGAAGAAGCCCGTTGCTTTCATTTTGTGTTTTTGAAAGAAGAATCTAAATGTTCTTTCTAAACCGATAACAAAAGACAAGCCAGCCACAAATAAAACCTAGAAAAGCAAAAACAAACCAAAGAAAGAAAACAGCTGATTGTGTTCCCAAGTACAGGATGTAAACATAAATATATACACATACATTTTACAATATTAGACTACTTTTCTTGCACAACTTCTTTTAATACCAAATGACATATAGTGAGAATGAATTTACTATTGATTTTCTTTTGTAAGGTCCGTATTAAAGCACTTGTAGCTCTCAGCTGCTTGAAAGTAGAGTCTATCCTTTGTGGTCTCTGCCAAACACACTCAAGACAAGACCTGCTGACAACAGTTGCATCTGCCCTGTGACATACGTACAATCTTTACTGCAAGTGGTGCTGAAGCTTAGTACGACTGACAGCAAAGGTTCCTAAAAACTAAGAACACACATAAAAGCACCTCTGTTCTGTGCCACTGACATCTTCAACAGCTTGTACTGATCTACTCATAGTGCAAAGCCAGGGAAGGAAAACAGCTGAACAGTTGTTTTTCACTGTGTAGAGCCTTTTTACTGTTTATTTATTTGTCACAGTATAGACTGAACACTATCACACTAGTCCCATCTAGTTAGAACTATTTCTGGTGTCCTGCAGCAACACGACGCAGAATTATTTCAGCTTGCAAGCACACATCTGGGCAACATTTTTGTTTAGAAAGTGATAGTATCTCAGATTTTGCTCAAGATTGTTTTACGCAAGTTTAAGTTTTGTATGGCATTTAATAAATTACTTTCTTAGAACCTCCTGCCCTTTCTGATGTAACTTTTTTTAAAATAAAAACAACTATCTGCAAGGATACAGTACCTTGTCTTGCATTATCTTTGGTTACCACATAGCCTGTCATTGTCTCTTCCTACCTACGTTTTCATCATTTTCCCTAAACAGGATCTTGTATTTCCACCTTACATTAGGAAAAGAAAAAATAAGCATTATTTCATTTTTCACTCTTCCACTGCACACTTGATTTGATGGTTCACAACAATGCTTCAACTAATGCACCCAAATTCAGATACACGATTTTATATTTCCCTTCAGTGAATCTCAGTATTTGAGAATGAAACTGGTCTGTTTTGACTGCAGACTTTTAGGCATCAGCAAAAGAGAGGGTGAACCTCTACCAACCAGGCTGTGCTTTGGCTGGCTGGCAAAGCTGAGAACAGCAGAGGCACAGAGACTATCACATGCAGAAAACACCATGTCATTTTATATTTGGATTGGCAATTTTGTGTACCAGAAATAGGATTTGTTTTCTGTGTTGCTTTGAGCGACAACTTTGATTTGGTAAAAGCTGGAGATACTGAATCTCTCTTTTATGAAGAGGGTCTGGCTTTTCTAAAGCCAGAAGTGTCAGCAATTCATACTTCTTTCCTCATACAGCACTGCCAAGCTACATTTGCTAGCACATACTTAATGATTCTTATCCAAACATACACTTAAATTGAAAGTTATCTTTGAGGATCACAAAAAATCACATTTGCAGCAGCACAACAACTGGGGAACAAGCTGCTTCTTGTCTACCAACATCCCACAGGCCTGACCCAAGGTGATATTCACATCAGTGTGAGTTGTTCTAACCTCAGTCAGGAAAAATGATTCACTCCTATCACTGAGCACAACTCCTCCTTTATACCAAATCACCACAGTAATCTTTGTCATGCAGCTTCAAACTGATAACATACTGTTCTATTTTTAGTTTATCTTTAATAGATCACATACTTGGTTCTAAGCAGTGCAGAAAAGGCACTTACATTTCCAATAGCCAAAAGAGCTTTGTCAAAGAAGAGTATCATTCCAAAGAAGAGGAAAAACACTCCAAAGCCTGTTAGTCCCATTCCAATCTCTGAAAAAGAAGCAAATTTAGGCATGTAACAAAACATGGTACCAAGCAAAAGTCATGGATAAAAACTGGGAAAAAAATTAGAACATCCAATCTAAAGACATTTTAAGTTTAGAAACTTCCCTGAGTGTACAAGTATCGTAAATCTTGTAGACACCAATTACTTCAACAGACAGATCCTTGGAACCTGCTTATCAAAAAAGTCCACATTTGGAACTAGACACTGAAATTGAATGCAACCAAAAGCAATCATGCATATATACATATGGCAAAGACATACGGCCCCTTTGATTAATTGCTAGAATGGAGAAAAGGATTGTTTTGTGAAGAGGTAATGAAACTTTGTTTTCCAGATTAGATCAGTTGGTCAGAACATGGTACAAATAACACCAAGGTCGTGGGTTTGATTCCTGTATGGGTCATTCACTGAAGAGTTGGACTCAATGATCCTTGTGGATCCTTGTGATCCTTCCCTTTCAACTCAGAATACTCTGGGATTTGCAGATATTATCCCATTATCTTTACCACAATAATGTAAGTACCCTGGTCCTCTTCATCATCCTGACACCCCATGTTCCATCTCCCATGACCCTGCATAGCAGTTACACTCCCCCCAGTTTCCAGATAGAACACAATTTGGATGAATCCTGCAGGATTTTTCTAAGTTACACATGTGCTATCAAACACCAGCCTAGGTCTCCAGACAATTGCCAGTTTTCACAAAACTAGCAGATACTAAATATTGAGGGATTAATGTTCAATTATATTTTTCATGCTTCATATTTCATTTTTAATAATTAAATGGTAGATGTACATTACACATAGATACAATATTTCTAGACTGCTAGTGTTGCATAGCAGTTTCATTTTATCATCCTAATTTGCAGATATTTTTAAAATACCTTTTGTACTCAATATATTTGCTTATATTGTGGACTGGGCAGTGCTGGGTTAACAGTTGGATCCAATGCTCTTAAAGGTTTTTTTTTCCAATCTAAACAATTCTATAAACTTTGAGTTCTGCAAAGGATGCTCAAGAAATACTGAGAAGCCCAGAGTAGGATGGAAGGTTTGTATGAGAAACCGGACTAGAAGTGTCAAGCTATGATTAAAACAACCATTTGACAGTAGCCTCTACAGTATCTTGAGGACTGCTCTTAGAAATATACCCTGCTTTTAATTTTAAATCTTTAAAGCCTTCCTTTGACTCTCACATAGACTAAATAGGAGAGAAAAAACAGGAATGGCAGCAACATGGCTGCAAAAACACATGCATTTATTATTGCTTTCTCTGTGACCAGACAATTTAGAAACCTATAGGACACAAAAACAGCTTAGCAAAATCAGCCCTAATACTACAGCCAGGCTGGCAGCCCAGTATGTGCCTGCATATATGTGTATTTTGAAGTTCCAAGTAGTTTTGCATAGCCTCTCCTGAAACAAACAAAAAACCACACCCACCATCACAGCCCTCACTACTACTGTTGGCTAGATCTACCTCAATATATTTTAATTGCACTTTGTAGATATAGTTGGTCATTTGCTTGATGAGTTTGGGAGTAAACGAGGATAATTATGCCTGTTTCAGGACTTCCAAGTAGTTATTGGAAATAAATTTCAAAACAGCTCAGAGATTTATTACAGCAACATTCCACTCCCCAAACTTCTGTAAGAGCTTGTCTTCCAGCAAGGCTGCAGAGCACATGCTGTTAGAGCTGCAGTTCTATAGTATTGCCTGCCACTTTAAACTGTTACTATGAGCATTTTAACACCCCACAATTAAAACCACTAAGTAACTCAATACAATCAATTTACTACAGGCACTCTCTGTACTTGTTTACAATGAAAAACGGAATTGCAAATTGTGTTTTCAATGGAACTGCTGACTGAAGGCAATTTAACAATTGCAACTGCCCTTTTCTCCAGTACTCTTTACTTCAGAAGAGCAGAAACAATCTGCATTCTGGAAGGAAAACTTGGGAAGCAGGACTCCAGAGGAATTACCAGCTGCCAGCAAGATAAATATGCAGTCATGGCAAGTGAGTATTCACTCCTCCCCCAGACACAGCTCAAGGTACGGATCTGGCAAGGAGGCAGAGGCCAACTCCCAACAGCTGCTGCAATCATCACTCTGACACTTCTCTAATCACCCGAAACGTGTTTGTAATCACTTCTGCCACAATGGATTCTGATTCACTTCAAAAGTCACCCATATTCTCTGGTTAGTGGAGGGAAAAGGAAAAAAAGAGAAAGGAACATTATTCGCATTATCCCAAAATAACTGCTGGAAGATGAATGGTCCAGGACTATTATCCTCTGGTGCTGATATCTCAGCAGAGGATGTTAATGACTTGATTTGTATCAGAATTTGTAAATATATTTAACTACTGTTTTCAGAGGAAAGAAAAGAAAAAGTGCTGACATCTTGTATAAAATCTTTTCAATAACAAACGATGAATATTTATAGAGGGAGCAAACTATTTTTAAATGTTTCCTTCTGTGCCAGAAGAGCTTTCCCACATTAGTCAAATACAACATATCAATGCCTAGAAATGCAGAAACAAACGCTAGCCAGGTTGCATTTATTCTGGATTATTATGATTTCCTGAGACAAGAGAGCAAACCTTCATCAATGTTTCCCCAGAAATTCCATAAGCTGTGCAAGAGTACTGCAGCACTGTGTCAAAACAGCTTAGCAGGTATTAAGATTCAAAATTAAGATACATTGCTTGTGAAAGATTAGGACAGACAATGCACATCCCCAGTCTTTTATAGTATATTATATAGTGCAAAATAAAATGGAATTGTGCACTATAGGCTTTTAGAAGACAAAAACTAATACAGTTTATGTTCAATGTATAACTATTATTTTGCTAGCAGTATTTTTTAGTATTGAAAATTAAATTTGGAAAAAGCTAAGTGCATTCTTTTGCAATTACTGATGGTTTATAACACCATTCAATGCACCACTTACAATTACGTTCTAGACTACAGATGCAAAATTAACTTTCCAAACATCAACCAATGCAGTGGTTGTCTCCGGGCATTTATCACACTACTCCACCAGCAACTCTATGGCTAACTCTGTATTTTTCCACACAGCAGTGAATTTTAAAATATCTGATGGACTATCTTCAGAATTTCAGAAAAACTGAAAAAACACCCCCCAAAAAATCTTAAAACCCCTAAATTGTCACAGTATTTTGTTTAGAACTCTTGTCTCTGACAGCTAAAACCAACAGTCTTAGCACTGGAATTAGCTGAAGGTCCCACATGAGAATCTAAGGAAAACAGTGAGTCTCTTTCTGAAGAGATTTTTCTTTTTTTGCCCAACAAATATTCCAGAGAGGAAGCTAAGGGCGAAAGCAAAGCTCACAAGGGTTTAATCAATCAGAAATCTAAAAATTAACCCCAAGGGTTAGTACTCATCCCAGTAACAGCACAATAGCTAAATATCTCAAGAAACCATTGACCCTGAATGCTGCTGAACTCTGCTGCCTGTCTTCATCCTTGGCCTTAACCGTCTCTCCAATACCTCCATTCCCAGTACCCTGCTATCAAGCTTAGTTGTTTCATCTCTTTTTTTTCTAATTTTTTCACACCCTCCTTCGTAACTGATGCTGTGGCGCTTATCAGGCAGACTCATTTCCTTCTGTGGCAATCATACCAGAAATGCATCATACATGAGATGGTAATTTAAATCAAAGGCCTATCATTGTCCTTTACCTTGCAGCTTAAGCTGTTATCACAGAACCACAATTGTTAGGGCTGGAAGGATCCTCTGGAGATCACCCAGTCCAACCCCCCTGCCAAGGCAGGGTCACCTGCAACAGGTGACAAAGGAATGTGTCCAGGTGGGTTGGGAATATCTCCAGAGAGAGACTTCACACCTTCCCTGGGCAGCTGTTCCAGGGCCCTGCCACCCTCAATGGAAAGGAGTTCTTCCTCACCTTGAGGTGGAACTCCTGTCTTTTAGTCTATGGCCGTTGCTCCTCATCTTGTTTTTGGGCACCACTGAAAAGAGTCTGGCACCATCCTCTTGGCACCCCCTTTGAGATATTTATACGCATTAAAAAGATCCCCTCTCAGTTTTCTCCAGACTGAACAGGCCCAGCTCCCACAGTCCCTCCTCATAAAAGAGATGCTCCAGACCCCTCATCATTTTTGTGATCCTCTGTTGGGCCCTCTCCAGTACCTCCTTGTCTTTCCTGTACTGGGGAGCCCAAACTGGACACAGCACTCCAAATGCGGCCTCACTGGGGCCGAGGAGAGGGGCAGGATCACCTCCCTTGACCTGCTGGCCACAGTTCCCGATTCGCCCCAGGATATCACTGGTCTTCCTGGCTGCCAGAACACACTTACGACCTTCTTTACTTTGATTTCTTTGATCTTTATTTCCAAGAACTTCAGTGGAAACAAAACTATGGCCACATACAGGTATTTTTACTTTTTTCCACTTCAGTGTCTTGTCCCCACCTTGAAGCCCCCTCAGGATCACCTGCAGACGTTTGGTGTGGTACCAGCAAGAGCAGCGCAGTAAAGCTATCCATACAACTAAGTGGTTCCAGACCACTGACGTCCACAGGGAGGTACACGGGAAGAGTAGAGCTAAGTGCTACTTTGTTTACCGTTCAGCTTTCATTCATTCATTCATAGTGATCAGTCAAAGTGCAATGGGTACAAACCCACAGAGGGCCCAGGCTAGATAAGGAGAAATTTTTTCCTGTAAGGGTGGCCGGGCACTGGAACAGGTTGTCCAGAGAAGTTATGGATGCCTCATCCCTGGAAGTGTTCGAGGCCAGGTTGGATGGGGCTCTGAGCAACCTGGGCTAGCGGACAGTGTCCCTGCCCATGGCAGGGGGGCTGGCACAAGATGATCTCTAAGGTCCCGTCTAACCCAGGCCATTCTGTGATTCCACCACACCACGGCACACCGAGCACTCGCAGCCCCAGACAAACGCTGGCCGCGCTGGTGACAGAGCTCTCCTAAGGGCGAGGGACCCTGCCGAGCGCTCCCCTGTCGCT
>VZTG01009899.1:492870-529343 GCA_013397845.1 Melanocharis versteri
CACAGAGCAGGTGCCTCCCTCCCTGCCTCCCCCCGGCAGCTTCCCTCCATCCCTCCCCGAGCAGATGCTTCTCTGCTTCCCCCGGCAATCTCCTTCCCTTCCTCCATCCCGCCGCGCTCCATCCTGCATCCGCGGAGCAGGGGCTTCCCTCCCTGCCTGCGCTCCGTAGCCCTCATCCATCCGTCCATCTATCCTGGCCCGTCTTGCAACCCTCCGGAGTCGGTGCTTCCGGCCTGGGAAGCACCGCGCCCGCGGCTGGCGTGCGGGTGAGGAATGCTGAGAATATCCCACTGTATATGTTCACTGTATTTATTTCTATATGTGTTCCATATAGTAGCCACACTGTATGCATGCGAATATTCCCACACTGATGTAGGTTGCCCAGGGATGTGGTGGAGTCACCATCCTTGGAGGTGATTAAGAGGCGTCTGGTCCTGGGTCATGCGGAAGTGACATGATTCACACATCATTTTTAATATATATTTCACTCTCCATTTATAGGAGCGGAGAAGATCTTTGTTATGGTGGGGTCAGCTCATAGTGAGGATCTGCTGAATTTATTGCCTTTCACCTTCCACTGGACTTTGCTTCCATCTATGTAATAAATAGCTCAGAATTCAATAACAGAGAGAAAATATCAACTTGAGTTTGGTTTCGTTAATGTGTAATATGATGAAGATTGTTGTTCAAAAAATGAGCCAATAAATGGAATTCTATGTTCATTTCACTGATGATCTATTTAAAATCAATCCCCCTTCTCTGAACCAAACCACGTTTTCACTTCCTCCTGACAGATCCTCTAGGTGTTATGGCGGCTGCCTTTCTAAGGGGCACAATACAATGTGTTCAGACTTTTCTGTAAAAATAGTCTTTGAAGAGATCAAAAATTATAATGGACACTTGATGAGTGACTGGTCTATGTTAGAGCAGTCCTCTTGCAGGAAATTTATGACTTGGTCAAAATTCACTTGGATTCATTTAGAAGCCTGGTGAGCTGTGGCCTTGGGAACTGGTTGTGAGTTTGTTTATCCATTTTGCAGAAGGGAAAAAGTTGTCATCTAGTGGGGCTTCTTTACAGAAGCAAATTGAATCAACCAATACTTAAACTGTTGCATTAGCAGCTCTGGTAATGAAGAATCTCCTGCAGTAAATTTGTTCTAAGTTTAGAAGGTTTATTTATAAAATATATTTTAAAATGTATTTATTTCATTTTCTTTTTAGTGACAGTTGCTTGGTTAAATAAGATCTCCTAAGGATAACATTCTTTAATCTCCAAAGATGACAGCTGTTGCAGGTAATCCACAATTAATATTCCATATGTTCATTTTGCTGTCTTTTAGCTAGCAAGACACAATCACCTGATGCTACTGATTGTTATTTATATTAATTTAATGTATGCAGAAAAGAGTTTGTGGGGTCTGTGCTATTATTCTTAAGATTTGAAGAAAAAGATTCTTTTACTGGATAATCTTTTATTTCTTAGGTAAAATTAAACCAAAATGCCCCATCCCTGGAAGTGTTCAAGGCCAGTTTGGATGGGGATCTGAGCAACCTGGTCTTAGTGGCAGGGGGGTTGGAACGAGGTGAGCTTTAAGGTCCCTTCCAACCCAAGCTATTGTATGATGAAAATCAAGTTTGTCAAGGAAATTACTTAGTTTTCAGTATTTTGAAAATGTGCTTCATATTTTAAGATACTCTCAACTCCTTTCTGCTGAGTAGCAGTGGGCATTTAGGAAGACAACTTGCCACCATTTTGTGCCATTTGAAATGAGGATATTTTTTCCATATCACACATTTTTGTTTACAAAACCATATTATCGTATCTGCTCTGGTTGGGCTAAAATCTCTTGGTTTTTGGGTGTGGGGAAGAAAGTAATTTCTTCTTATGCTTTTCTGACCTGGCTCTGAAATAGTGATACATGCTGGGCATACAGGTGTATGTGTTAATTATTCTTTTAAACTCCATGGATTGGATTCTAGAACACAATCTGCAATTCACACACATGCATATTGGGATGGAAAGAGGCAAATTCCTCCCAAAGAGTCACTTGTGTAACCCAAGCTTTTGGGGAGTATTTGCTTCACTTTTTCTCATGTGAAGGATGGCTTGTGTTTGTAAAAGCGTTTTTCCTCTATATCCAAAGCTTGTTGTTCAGCAGATCCTCTGTGTTCTGTGCAGGAGGGAGATCTTGGTGCACAAAAATGTAACTTTTTGCTAATGGCCCCATTTTCAACTCCGGAAGAATTTAACTTGCTGAGGTTAATGTTGCTTCTCACATGTAAATGAATGCTTTTTCTCTTAAGAACTTGCTCATGTTATGCTTACGGTAGGATTGGAGTACAATTAACACAATTAGAACTGGCATCAGCACATGACTGTGGTCTCTATTATGCCTTCCCCTTGCTTTTCCCTGCAGTGCTAGAGGAGGTGCTGGTGTCCATTGAGAATGAGCTGCAAGCAGTGGAGATGCAGATACAGGAGCTTGTGGATAAGCAGCAGGAACTCCTTCAAAAGAAGATGAGAGTAAAGAATCTGATAAAACAGTCCTCGGGAGACTTGGAGGCAGGTGGAAGTAAAGACACTGAAACATCAGCTGAGGAATGGAACAAAAAAGGTTTGCAGAGTCAAATTCTAATATTTTAACAGAAGGGTGGACTAATTCAGTAGGGGAAAATGCACTTATACAGAGTTTTGTTTGGATAATGATACTGTCCTACTTAATTTTCATCAGCTGGCTGACATGCCAAGGTAATGGTGTAATGTTTGTACTTGCCTAGCTGGACATTCCTAAAGACTAATCTTGAGTTGTTCTGGGCAGAATTATCTGTTCTGTCAGCATGGCCTGTTATAACTACTTTAATTCTTTGCTTGTTGCAAAGTCACAGTTTGATCTGATTTGCTCTTAGAATCCCAGACTAAATTTTTATTGCAAACTTGTACACTAAATGCTTAAATTCTATTACAACACTTATCCTTGTTTGTGTTCTAAAACAAATTGCTCTGGATTTTCTCAGGATTTGATAATGACAATTTTGCACTTAGAGTTGTTTCTTGCTGGTTTTGTGTTTCCTCTTGCTTGAATGGGTAGGACATTGGTGGTATTTGTGATGGGTTATGTAGCCTCACTGTCTTACCAAATTAATGCAAGTTATATAGATGCTGACTGCCAAAAATAACCTAGAATACACTATTATTATAGAATTAGTGCAAGTGGCAAGTGCCTCGTGGTGCTGTGAGGGCTGCTGTCTTTCAAGTTAACCATTAACTGAAGTCCTGGATAGTTGCTGGTTCTTGGCCATGTTATGCCTTGCCAGATTAGACTCAGATATTTTGATTATTTTTTTGTTTCCTTTTTAATTTAATTTTCAATTTGGAAATGCCTATATCTATTGTATATATACACTTTTTTGGCTTTTTAAAAAATAAAAATAATGTTGTAGTTGAATCTATATTTATCTGTGTTTGAGGAATATTATGCACATGTAAGAATACTGATACTTTATCAGTGCAAATTATGCTATTGAACAAATAATTTGGTTTGTGTCGTTCTATGCCTAATTCTCTCCTGTGCTTTGAAAATTAATGTCTTTGCAATCAGATGCTGTGTATGTGTCAAATAAGAGCAGCAGCTAAATTTGTTCCCAGTGTAAAGCTCATGGAAGTCAGTGGGAGGCTTTTCTTGGTTTCAGAGAGCCTTAGATTTTGACTGTGCTCTTTGTAAATTTCTTTGCAATGTCACCTCAAGTCCCAAAGTTAAATCTTGCATTGCATCTGGTGTAACCCGGAGTTCCCACCGTTTTTCTGCATTTTAATTTTAATGGTACCAAAGAGATCCATCAGGAAGCATAATATAAGTTTTTACAGTATTACATCTTTAAAAAATGCAGTCTTTAGCTCTTTATTGAAGAAAAGAAAAAACCTATTATAAGCATGTTAGTGTGGTGATTTGGGGGAAGATTAAACAACTTTCCCCCCCTTTTTTTTTTTTATAGAAATGCTTATTATTAATGGAACATATAGAAAAAATCTATCCCTACTACATTATACTATTTGTAATTGCTGCATTTGTATGAAGGAGGCATTTGAGTAACTATTGTAGGGCTCAGTGTCTGGTTTTATTTATTTTCAGGGTGGGATTCTAATTTCTAGTTAATTTTGGACAAATGAGTTAACATGATCATTAGCACTCTGAAGTTCATCCGTTTTGAGTTTTTCACATCAGTTCACATCCATGTACAATGAGAGCTTTGCTCTGGAGGTGGATTGTGTTTACAGTTGGAGTTTTCAAAGGTCCACCCTAGAAAATGGTGTATCCACACTCAGGTTGTGTGCAGCTTTTTCTGTGCCATTATTGAATCTTTAAACACTTTCCCAGATCTAAAATTGTGTCACTGCCAGATTTAGTTATTGAATATGTAAATTACCCCTCCTTCTTATATTTTAATTTGCTTATGAAATGTGTTTGTTGAGTTGGTTTTTTGCCTTAACAGATTTTCCATGGTATGAGAAATTAAAAACTGCACTGCAGAGCAAATTTAAACTCCAGAAGTTTAGATCACTGCAACTTGAAACAATAAATGCTGCAATGGCCGGAAAGGATATATTTCTTGTCATGCCTACAGGTGGTGGAAAGAGCCTTTGTTACCAGTTACCAGCTGTCTGTTCTGATGGTATGTAAGGGAAAAAAAAAAAGGACATAATATAAAGAATTGGATTTATTTTCTCCCTTTTATAGTTATTTGGATAATGAACATTATTTTGTTTGGTTGATTTGGTTTCGTTTGGCTGGGGTTTTTTTAATAACTCATCCGATTGCACTGGAAGTTTACTTATTTACAAAGGCCAAATTTACCACTACGTGTCACTGCTTATTTCTATGGTAAACCAGCATCTCATGACACAGATATCCAACTTGTTTTGTTTTGTATATTTTTATACTCTGTTGCAGCTCAGTCGTTTGTGGTCTAGACCCTAAGAGGAGGTGCATGTCATGGGCATTTAATAAGAATTATCCCAATGTAATCTGGCACTTAGTTGTCAGCTCTCTAGGAGGGGAATCTGCTGCTGTGTATGAAGCTTAAGCTTACCTTTGGCAGTTTTTTCAGAGCAGGGCTGATGCATCAGTAAAAAGAATTAGATGAGATATTTGTGACATCTGAACTGCTCAGTTTGCGCAATGATTGATTGTTACAGGTTTCACACTGGTGATATGTCCTCTGATATCTCTGATGGAAGATCAGCTCATGGTTTTGGAACAGCTTGGTGTTTCTGCAGCTTTATTAAATGCCTCGAGCAGCAAGGTATGTTTAACTTCATGTGTTTTGTGGTGTGTGTGCTGGTGTCTCCTCTCTGTGTAAGTTACTTGTGAATGTTCAATGGATGAGACAGATTTATCAGCTAATACTGGTCTAGCAACAGTATCTGGCCAGGAGGGGGCTGTGGTACGGGTAAGGTGGTTAAATGTCTTGTGTTCGTGTTTTAGTGACAGCACATGGGAACCAGCACCTTCTGTGGAATAAATAGATTTCCTGGGGCTCTTTGGTGGATGTGAAGTACCTTTGGCTGGTGTGTGTTGTAAATTTTTACTCAGTTTCTAGACTTGGATTAGGTGATTTTTGATCACTACTACCCTGTCGTGCAGTGCAGGCTTTTACAGATATTTATTTATCTCTCACTATAGGGTGGTGAGCTGTTTGATCCAGAGGACACGAGGCAATTTATTTCTTAGACAATTGCTTTTTTACAGTTATTTTCCTGACTAGCAGGAGGCCATGATCATTAACTTGCACATGACACTGGATTTGATAAGTTAGTGGCTTGATGCAATGTGCCAGACTTGAAACCTGCTTTGATGCAGAGCACTCTGAAAACTCAGTAATAAAAAGCACTGTCGTGTGCAAGGAATTACTTTACACTTCTAGTATCACAGGCATGTTTGATACATCATAGTTTTTTTGGAAAATATTGAGACCACATGATGAAGGAAAGACACATATTCAACACTTTGCTTCTTCAAAGTTCCATCACAGATTTTCTAAGTTTTAAAACGACCATTTTATATATAATGATCTTCTACAAAGGCTTATAGTGGTCAATACCGTGGAACAGTTTATCAGTCTCTGTTAATTACACCTTATGAATTGCTAATCACCTCTAAAGAACCTTAGCACTAGGCAACTTCAGTGTGTTGTCCCAGTTTGTTACCCCCTGCTGTCTCCTTTTGTTTTGAACAGGAACATGTGAAGTGGGTCCACACGGAAATGCTGAACAGGAATTCACAACTGAAGCTCATTTATGTGACCCCTGAGAAGATTGCAAAGAGTAAAATGTTCATGTCCAAGCTGGAGAAGGCTTATCAAGCCGGGTGCCTGGCTCGCATCGCTGTGGATGAGGTGCACTGCTGCAGTCAGTGGGGCCACGACTTCAGGCCTGGTATGCTTCTCAGAAATCCCCTTTGCAGGGCTGTTCAGGCACCGGTGAATAATGAGTTTGGCCTGAAAAAAGGCCAGCTGCTTCCTTCATGTGTTAAGTCAATTCCTAATGGGTGACAAGTACCTGTGTTAGTTCAAGGACTTTAGTTTGCAAATTGTCCAGGAGCTAAGTTCACGCAAAGGGTGATTTCAACATAGATTTTGCTGTCAGTATTCTGGAAAAATGCCTTATTCATCTTTAATTCGAGCTTTGTAAAATCAAAGGGTTTGGCTGACATCTTTAATATGGGCAATAGTTACCTTTAATCTACTGCTACATGAAAGTGTCATTCTGTACACCACTCCCTGGCACTTCTGGGGAAAGATGTAGAGCATTTTGTAAATTCATGAGATCTATTTTAATCATCTCTAAAGCAAGTGGAAACAAATGCCCTTCGCTTACAGGGAGAGTGTGCTTCAGGCTTTTTCCTGTCTTGGAGATTGTAGAATATTGTTGGTTACTGTTTCTTTGTCTTTGAAAGAAAACCTGATATGAAGCAATATTAATTATAAAGTCACTCTTAGTGGTTTTGTTAAAAAGTTTTGTTAAAAAGCCTGAACCAAGAGCCAGGAGGGTTCAATAGGCAATGTGGAATTTGGATATGTACCTCTGGCAGCATTTCTGGTCAAAGGCAGCTGGTGATTGCCCGTACTGAGCCTTTAAAATTTTTTAATGTTACAGTCTGGTCTATGTATCCAAATTCCACATTGCTTGTTTATTAGAAAAGCTCTGTTTACTCAAAAGCTGTTCTAAAAACAGACCTGCAAAATAACCTGAATGTTGGTTAATACAATGCCAAACATATTTTTCTAACTTTTTAAGTATTTCTATTTCCATAAATTTTTGCCTTCTGAATTGTGTCTGATAACTGCAGCCTTCCAGTACCTGGAGGGAGCCTAAAAGGAAACTGGGAAGGGACTTTTTACAAGAGCCTGGAGTGACAGGCCAAGGGGGAATGGCTTCAAACTGAGAGTAGGTTTAGATTGGGTGTTAGGAAGAACTGTGAGAGTGGTGAGGCCCTGGCACAGGTTGTCCAGAGAAGTTACGGATGCCTCATCCCTGGAAGTGTTCGAGGCCAGGTTGGATGGGGCTCTGAGTAACCTGGGCTAGTGGAAGCTGTCCCTGCCCATGGCAGGGGGTTGGAACATGATGGTCTTTAAGGTGTCTTCCTCCCCAAATGATTCCATTGATTCTTTAAAATTAAATTAGAAGACATCTCTTTTGATAAGTGCAATCTGCTTGTTACTTCATTTGGATGTATAAATTAGTTCTGTAGTAGTTTAGCAGTAATAGCATTTATTGCATTATTACCCCATTAAATACTATCTACATGAATGTCTTTTTTAGGTTTGCATTTGTGGTATAAGAAATCTCTTTTTTTCCCCCTTTTTGTTTTCTTGCTTAGACTACAAGTCTCTTGGTATCCTGAAAAGACAGTTTCCCAATACTCCCTTGATTGGATTGACAGCAACAGCTACCAATCATGTTTTAAAGGATGCCCAGAACATTTTGCATGTTCAGAAGTGCATTACCTTTACTGCTTCCTTCAACCGGCCCAACCTTTACTATGAGGTAGGCCTTGTTACCTGTTTTTTTGGCTGCAGTGCTGTTATGCTGTCCCCTGCAAGGAGAGAGGCAGGCAGCAGGCTCAGACTGCTTCAGCCTGTTGGAAAATATGTCCTATGATGGCAAAAAGGTTGTGAATTACTGTGTTATGCTGTATTTTCACTTTGGCCACAGGTTTGTTTATTGTTCTTCATGGGGCAAGCTTGCATGTTTGTTTTGGGGTTTATTTTTCAATGGATTTTTGAGTTGTAATCCAACTGTTCATAAAGAGAATATAGTAATTTTTTTTAAATGGCAGAATAGTTGTGTTTTTTATACCGGAAGAAGTAAAATAAGGTTGTTTGGCAGACTGTTTGCCCACTTGAGCTCTTACATGTGCATAATGTATTTTTCAGGTTCGGCATAAGCCTTCGAATAACGAAGATTTCATTGAGGACATAGTTAAGACCATTAATGGAAGATACAAAGGACTGTCAGGTAAAAAGTGCCAAAAAAGGCACGTGTTATCTTTCATAACCTTCAGCATTACAACGATGTTGGGATGTTTTCAAGTGATCTTGAAGCACGTAGAGAAATTCTGCTTTCACCATACATTAAACATCCAGCATTAGAATAACTGAAATTTAGTAAGATCCATACCTTGAATAATTTCTCTCTTCATTCATTAGTGTTTAAATGTCTTTACTGTTTACTTGTATCTTCTGAAGTATTGAACTGGAATGTTGATATCTATAGAACAATGTTCACATAGGTAAGAATAATAGAAAGCTTTAAGTTTGTAAAAGCAGGCTCAGAAAAGTCATCTCTATGTTTTTAAATCACACATTATGTGCTATCTGTGTGTCAAGATACTTGTTAACTTGTTATCTTCAACATTTTTTTTCATATTTGTTCATAAGAGTCATCTGTTACTCAGTGCCCAGAGTGGGTATTGTGGGGTGAATTGCAGATAAAAGCAGAACTGTAGAAGTTGGACTTGTGTAATCAATAAATTCTGTAGTGGAAATAAGGAGGAGAGACATCTTGCCAAGGCAACAGAACCCAGGTGTCCGGAGCAGCCGTCTGTCCCTGTCTCTGGTTGGAGCTCTGTGGCTGTGAGGAGCAGCTCCCTGAGTACAAACTGTGCTAAGATGATCATAAATCACACAGCTTTGGGTGTAATCCCTCACTTAGCCCAGCCTAATGACAAAAAGCAGATTTAACTGAAATCTCAGGTGAGATGCCATAGATGTAATAAGGAATAGCACCCCTTTAAAGAAGCTTTAATAAGCATTTTCCTCCTTGAACATTAATAGAATGCTTCCATGATGCTATGGATTGGCACCTGTATTTCCTCTTAAGCCTTCAGGTCCAAGCTGATAATTGAAGTTTCCTTCGTGAATGCCAGTACTATGGACTGAATAGGCACAAAGGCTGTATAATGCTTTTTAATTATTTATTTTACAAGCTAATAAAACTTCCACAATTGTTTTTAAGTATTGGGGATTGTTTGACCTTTTAAAGGCATTACAGTGAGGCCTCTTTCACTTTTGTGCAGGAATTGTTTACTGTTTTTCTCAGAAGGATTCTGAGCAAGTTACTGTGAGTTTGCAGAAACTGGGAATCAAGGCAGGGACTTACCATGCAAACATGGATGCTAAATATAAAACCAAAGTCCATAAAGGATGGGCAACAAATCAAATCCAGGTTAAGTAAATACTTTTTGTGGACTTACGTCTTACTTGAACAAATTGTGGTTCGGTACCTTGATAATTTCATAATCTTTTTCTTTTTTCCAGGTTGTAGTGGCAACTGTTGCTTTTGGCATGGGAATTGATAAACCTGATGTGAGGTTTGTAATTCATCACTCTATGAGCAAGTCCATGGAAAACTATTACCAAGAGAGTGGACGTGCAGGTATTGTAGGAAGTGGCTTTTGCAGAGTTACCATTTACATCCATTAAACAAATAAAACTGTCCTTCAATTTTCCAGGTATTTGTGCAGAGTCTCTTGCCTTTGAGACAGTTTTTAAAGGGTATAATGACACTGCCTCTGTAAAGAGGCTTTAAATATAAACTGCATTCATGACTAGGCCTCTACTGCAGTGTAACAGAGAATAACTGGGTACCTAGACCTCCACTCAGCAGTTTTTTAAATACTTGATTTTTTATCATATCTGTGGCCTACCAGAATAATATGACGTGGATTTGATATACAGGTTTTAATATTTTTGTTTTGTATAGCAACTGGGCTGTGTGATTTGCTCAGGTTGTCTCTAGATGATGTTTAATCACTGTATGAATTTCAGAACTACAAGTAGGATGGGGAGTCTGGAGCAGGGAATTTTAAGGATTGATCAATGTTTAGTGGCACTAAATACCTGTTATGGCCAAACTCTGCCCCCAAAAACATTTTGCGGTGTTTTGGGTTTTTTTGATCTTGTTCATCTAATTACTTTTTTAAAGGCAGATTTGAGTCTATATGGAGAAAAGCTTGTCAAGGAACTTGAGGGGCAATTGGTTGAGATTGTAATTATCTGTTGATTTTAATGCATTGCAGGTAGAGATGACCAAAAAGCTGACTGCATTTTGTATTACGGGTTTGGAGATATATTCAGGATCAGCTCAATGGTGGTGATGGAAAACGTTGGCCAAGAGAAGCTGTATGATATGGTATCTTACTGCCAAAATATGAACAAGTAAGTTACTGTGGTGGCTTGGTTGCTCAGTTTTTAAATAGGCTAATTTTGTTGGGGTTTTTAGAGGGCATTTGAAAAAAACAAAAAAACCAAAAGAAAAAGCCTGAAACAAAACCAAAATGAACCCATCACCAAACAAAACCACCCACAAAAACAGGAACAAGCTTGCCAGCTTCAGGATACAATTCTGGAAGCGGCTATGTTGAGGTGAAATATCTGTCAACAAACACTATTTGGATTTCAGATCTCAGTCAGAGGAAATACTGGAATGCTTTGGATTTGACTCTAAGCTACAGTGTTTAATGGCCACATAGGAATCCACGTGTGTTTAACGCTTCACCTGCTTCACAGAGCTGTTTGGAATACTTCATGGAAAACACTTGTGTCTGTGTTGTGGACAGCTGGTGCATCCAGTAGAGCCTTTGTTGGCCTCAGTGTAACAATGAGTTCATATTCTTACCATTTTTCATTCTCATGAAATTGCAGATTGCACTCTTCCGCTTCAACCAAACTGTTCCTACACCAGTGTTTAATCATTATTCCTATTGGCATAGCTGATAGGGAATACTGGTGTTGCAGTATTTGTTCTCTGATTTTTCCTGTGATAATTCTTCATGCATGTTTTGGGATCTAAGCTGTCCCTAGGGATCTTTTTTGCCATTTTCATGATGTATAACACAGGTGTTATATATTCTCTTGGGTTCTATAGCCCCCCTCTGCTCTCTGCTCCTCAGGTGTCGCCGGGTGCTCATAGCCCACCACTTTGATGAAGTGTGGGATTCTGCAAACTGCAACAGAATGTGTGATAACTGCTGTAGAGAGAATGGTAGGTAAAGGACCGAGAACATGGGAAAAGTTGATTTAAAGAAATACCTGGTGTAGAAAAACTATAAGCAAATTTTGTGACCTGTGCTTGTATTACTGACTGTTTTCAAGGTGCAGATTTTGTTATGAATATCAGTTTTTGGTGTCCTACTGTTGCCAAGTTCAGAGTGTTTAGCAGGATACTTCCTGGTTTGGCTTTTTGCCTGAGGCTGGACACTTTGGTATTTTTCAGGCTCAGCTGTTCACCTGTTCCCAAAAGGGAAGCTGGGGCAAGGGGGAGATTGGCTTACCTGTTTTAAAAGGATTCTATTTTAAAATGTGTCAGGTTTTGTTTCAGGATTTGTTTGGGTGTGAAAGCTTTATTGAGAAGCCCCTGCATGCCAGACTGTTCACACTTAGGCTCTGAGAAGGTACAATGTGCACGTCCTCTCACAACTTGCCTGAGAAAATCCCTGAGGATTTCAGTGCTGCACACTCATGCAGAGATGTTCCTGTGTCAGGACTGCACATGACAGGTGTGCAGGACAACTGAGCACTCTAATTCAAGGTTTTGCTATGATTATTGGTACCCATGAGAAAGCTGAAAGACCCAGAAGATGAACAAAGCATCTGTTGTTGCACTTAAAAAGTGAGTGCTGTGACTTAGACATGGGAAACTCCATGAAAAGCAAGAAAGCTCTGAAAGGAGAGCTGAGAGAAAGCTGGTCTTGGGCATCTCTAAAGGAGGCACAAAATCACCTTAAATCTCACTGAGGACCACCTAGGTGAATTCTTGTAATATGTGGAAAATACCGTCTCCTCATATCACGTATCTGTTGCAAAAAGCATTTGGATAATATAGTGATCAACACTTGAAAAAACATAGGAACAATTCTGTATTCAAAGCTGTTCTCGTAACTAGACTTTATTTCCCTCTATGTTTTTGTGTACTTTACTTTGTGTAAAGTAGACAACCCAAAATTTAAGTTTTTTTCATTACACAGTTTTATGATATGATAAAAGTCTTTTTCAAAATCTTGCAAGTAACGATGTCTTGTTATCTCCTAATTAGAAATGGGGCTTAGCTGAAATGTACACTGGCATCAGAGGTTGGGAAGAGTATGGAGCTGGCTTGTCCCCAAGGCTTGCAGGAGCTGTGTGATGAAATAAAGTTGAAATATATCCTGTTTACTGCTGCTTCACCTCCAGGGCCTTTTGATACTTAAGCAAGCTCTAAGGAAACTTAGCAGTAGTACTTGTTTTTCAGTACTTAATCCTTAGTATCAGAGTCAGTTGGGGTAATTCTGTACCGTGATCTGACCGTGGAGAAGGATGATCATTGTGTACTACACTGATGTGTTGGTGCTCAGAATTGTTATGGATGATGAAGCTGATTATTATAATCTAATTACTGCTTTTTATGTCTGTCTCATTTTGTTCATAACTGTCTTGAGAGATCTCACGGTCTTCACCTCCTCTGTGCTCTCTAATTTTTTCGTAATAAACACTGTGGGTGAGGAAAAGGAATCCAGTTCTAGAGTAACATAGTAGCTACCGTGCAAATTTAATGCTTTGAAATAATTTCTGGTTTGTAACATTAAATACAAGTACAAATGTTTGTCAGATAGGAGTTTCAATAATGAAGGAGAAAAATATGTGAATATAAATATATCCTTATTTGACAGAAGGAAAGTTACTGCTTTATTTGTTACTGCTTTATTTGTTAAGTTAGTTTAAAAGCAAAACAAAAAAAGCCTTGCTACTATACAGCACAAAGATATGTATTTATAGCTATATATAACTACAAAGAACTTATCCTTAAATGTTCCTTCACTTTTATTGCAGCTTGTGAAAAGGTGGATGTAACAGGATACTGCAGAGATCTAATCAAGATCCTTGAGCAAGCTGACAGCATGAGTGAGAAACTCACCCCACTGAAATTAATCGATGCCTGGTCTGGGAAAGGTGTGTCCAAATTCAGAGTGCCTGAAGTTACTCCACCCAAGCACCCTCGAGAGGAGCTGGAGAGAATTATTGCACATTTACTGCTGCAGCAGTATCTGAAGTATGTAAGATAACTATTTTGTTTTCTTTGTTTTGGTTTTTTAATATTTAGTAGTAATTTTTCTTTGCTCTCCTGTTACTTCTGTATAACATTAATGGATACATTCTGTAGTCTTGTTTTTATTTTAGATGCATTTAATGTGTTCTTAAAAACCCTTCAAATGTTGCTATATTTCCATTTCAAAAGTTGGAGGAACATTTGAAATGCTGCATCTTGTGCAATTTTAAAAAGCTGAGGTCTTCTGTATTCAGGTAGAATGTTTAAATCTGCAGCAGGATTAATTTTGGAGAAGTCTGTAGTTTATACAGGTCTCATTGACATTTCATGGATAAGGAAAGCAAATGGGGCTGCCTGCACAATGTCTCAGTCAGGAAAGACTGGCTAATGTGGAAAGTGGTGCTCAGAAATTTTAAGAAAGCATAGTGAAAATATCAACAGTGCTGCCTCTGTAAGCTGTGTCTGTGTGCTATGTGTTTTGTCTTCTCATAAAATTTTATAAGTTCAGGAATATCTACAAATATCTAATCTCTTTATTTTGTCTTAATTTTTCTTTGCATCTCTTCATACAGCTGACTTTTTTTTTATATTATTAAGAGGGTGAGCAGATGACTTACTACATCTTTTTTCCTCATTTTCCTACACGTGTTTCAAGAGATTGACGAGTGTGTGTCTGAGTGTGTTTGTGTGTGTAAAGGTCCTCAAACTGAATTATGTTAAGTGTTGATCAGATTACCTCTAAGTCAACTGACTGTCTGCTTGAATAGATAAAGCAGAATGAAGCTGCTATTTGGGACATCCATCAGAAGGGTTTTGTGTCCCTTTCATTGCAGAAAGAGTTGTCGAGATTGAAGCAGGCTGCCCAGGGAAGTGGTGGAGTCACCATCCCTAGGAGTGTTGACAAAACATGTGGATATGGCACTTGAGGACATGGTTCAGTGGTGGTGCTGGGTTGATGGTTGGACTTGATGGTCTTGGAGGTCTTTTCTAACCTTAATGAGTCTATGATTTTTTCCCTCTGTGTAGTCTGGCCTCTGTCTCCAACCTTCCCTTGTAACACTGATTTAATTCATGCAGGGAGGATTTCAGCTTCACAGCTTTTGCTACAATATCCTACCTGAAGGTGGGACCGAAAGCCCGGCTGCTGAAAAATGAGGGACACATCATCACCATAGAAGGGATAACAAACAGGAAAAGTGTTTTCAAGGTATTTAGATCTGTACTGATTTGCTATATAGATATCTTCTCCATTAAAACTTAATTTAATGATTTGTTATCTGCTCAAAATACGTTTTGTAGTAATGCAGTCAACCTCATAAATATCTTCTCTCTTGTGTGGGAACATGGAAAAAGAAGGAAAACTATGTTAGAATTTTAATTGAACTCTTTATATCTTACAGGTCAAACCATCTCAGTCTTCAAATTCAAAAGGAAGCAGAGAAAATGCCCAGACTGTATCAAAGACTGTCCAAGATTCAGTGGTGAAGAAATCACAGATACATAAACGGCCCAGCTGTGGTCCTAACTTAAAAGCAAAGAAGCCTAAGCTTCAGGCAGGTGGAAATGACCAACCAGTAGTTATTGACTGAGTGTCACAGACTACATTTAGGATCTAATCATGGTTTCTGCTCCATGGACAATGCAGTGTGTAAGTTCAGTTTGTGCTTTAGTAATGGTATTTTTATTCTTACTTAATAAACACTGAACAGGGAACAAATACCTTAAAAAACTGTCAAATCTAGAAGATGGCTAGTAGTGGAGGAAAAAGTGTTTCGTATCAAAATAATTGGTGCATATCTTAGGATACAGCAATGATTACAAAACCTATGTAATGACCATGTTGCCTTTTTAACTCTTTTGGAAGTGTAGTATTTAGTAACACTATGGCAGGATCATGCAGTCTGGAAAGGACTTCCAGAGATCCAGAGGTTTCCAGACTTCCTTCCTGTAGGAGTCTCCACCCACTGCTCCCGTGAGTCATCTTGTGGTTTCCCTCCTTTGCAGCACAGGACTTAGGTGGTCCTTAGCTCTGCAGTGTCTCTGAAGACCCTGTCACCTCCTGTTCCTTCTGCCTGCTGTGCAGGTGACTCCCCTCCTTCACCAGTGACTCCACTGCAGCCAGGCCACAGCTGCCCCAGGGCGGCTGCTGTCACCAGCCCCCAGGGAGTGACACTGGACAGCCGGAGCATGGAATGCTGCAGCATCCTTCCTCTGGAGCCCTGGCTGGGTCAAAGCTGCTGCTGTGCCAGCGTTAGTTGTTCCAGCCCACAGGGCCATTGCCATCTCTGCAGTTCTGAGTGGGGACACGTGTCCCTGCACCCACTGTGGCATATTTGAGTGAAATACTATGTGTATTTATGAGTGAAATATTGTGTGTATTTATCCCTTTGAAATATGTCTGTTGCTCTTAGAACTGGATTTCTCTAGCTTGTTACTCAAATAGAAATTTATGACTTCTGTGCTTTGCAGAAGTACCTAAATTTAAGTTTACAAACAAGACAACCTGCCAGCCTGGAAAAACTCAACAGCTACTGCTGCCTGCAGGCATTCTCAGGCACACATACTGAGTGCTAGATTCAATTTTATTTACTTACTTTTTAACATTTTAGCAGCCAACAATCAAAAAGGCAAGTTCAGTTTCACTAATAAACACAAGTTCTGGGTGGTTGCATTTTGGTTCTTCTCCCTTCCCCCCAAACACTTACATGTATAACAAATACAAAACAAGTATCATTAAAAACATGCTCTTCATCTTTATTTTTCTGGTAAAATTGTGACAGTGAATAAAGCCTTTCACCCATCCTTTAACTGAGACTTTAGCCAAAAATTGAATTAATTTAGTAAAAAACAGTCATTCTCTTAAAAAAAAAAAGAAGTGATTTGTCTGGGAAAAGTCTCAATATGTCCTGCCAACTTTGCATTGAGTGGAGTACAATAAATTGTTCCCAATTTGACCCTAAATAAATAGCAAGTCCCACGTAGCAACTGTAGAACAAAATCAAAAGCCAGGATGAAACAACTGCTGCCCAGGGCTGGCACTATGCACTACAGTGCAGCTCTACCCCAACACCTGGACAGCTGAAGGGACAAGCAGTTAAAAAGCTGCTCTCAACTGACATCTCATCCTGGCTTCCATTGTGCAAAGCTTGTGTTCTGTACTTAACTGAGTAGAAAATACCTTTATTTCAGAAGTAAATTTATGGGGAGAAAAAAGGAAAAAAAGAAAAAAGGGGCTAAGTCCAAATATTCGCAACTCACGTTCCAGGTAGCAAGAGCTCTGAGCACCCTGTGCCCTAAAACTGTTCTCTGTTCATCTGAGCCAGCTCGACAGAGATTGTACTGCAAACTGGTACCTGTGACAGTATCCAGGCAGTATATTGGCAAGATCAACTCAAAATCTTAACAGAGGATTGCATTTATCCCTCATTTCTGGTAATCCTGAGAAAACAGTTTTCTAAGATGTATTACTTGGTATCAAAGCTTCATATAAAATGGGAATGGGGTATTGTTCAATCAAAATAATCTTCTATATCAATATCTGGATTTAGGAGATCTTCACCATAGGCTGAAAGATCCATTTGATTTAAAATTAAGTTTTCAAAGGTTTCTTCCAAGTCCGTTTCACCAATCAGCACAGCTCCCATCATTCGGCCGTTCTGCATCACCACTTTGACATACTCGTGTCCCTTGGTGCATCTCAGCATCAGCTCATGGTCTGAGCCCAAGCCCTGAGCATTGTACTTTCCCAAAACCACCACCTAGCCGAAGGAAAGGAGAAAAGAAAAAGCTCTCGTAAGAACATTGCAGTGGCTTTTAGCATTTCTGCTGCTCACAGTTCTAGGCCTCAAAAGTGATGCAAACAGGGAAATATTTGTCCCTAGGGTCCCTCCCCCCACCACTGCCTTGCAAACCCACAATGGATTCAAAAATACTCCCCTTGAAATATCATACACATTAGTACGAATGGAGAAAATCTAAGCTAGGATTAATTACTATATAAAGAAACCTGTTTTCTCTATATTAAAGCATCTGCTCAGTGTCAGCAAGTGAATGAATATAAGCAAGCAGTGTTTTTCAGTGGTTTACAACAATCAGACTCTACTGACCTTGTAATTGAAAAATTTTGTAATGTGAGCAAATAGTTCAAAGCTGAAATCCATATCAATAGATTCCCCTAAAGCATCTGCTGCCATGCACTTTGCTGCATACCATCCCATCTGCCGAGCTTGGGTCCACAGCCTCATCTGAAAGAGAAAATTGGGAAGATTTAGGTCACAAGACCATCACTGTGCCACGACCACACTCACTGCTTTCCTCAGTGCATACTTTGTGTTTTTAATACTCAGAAGGGCTGGCCAGCTTGGTTTCCAGCCACCTCCATAAAACTCTGTCATCAACACACCCAGGATTATCCACTTGCTTAACCTTTCACTCCTTGGTGTGTGCACTGGTGTGTAATTCCCTGTGGATCACACACATCTGAGGATGTACCTGGTGCCACACGGGGCTCGGCTCCCACGCCACCGTGCAGATATCTCCAGCTGCGTACACATCTGGCAGGGATGTGTGCATGTGCTTGTCTACCTTCAGTCCTCCATCTTCACCCACAGCAAACTGAAGGGTTTGCACACGGCAATAAAACACATCATTAAGTCATTCCATTTCCTCCACTTTAAGCAATCATCTATTTATTTTTTAACATGAGACTATCCTGAGTGGCAAGACCTCCATGAGAGGTACCAAGCATTATTGTTATTATTATTTCTAGAGCACAGCACAGATTTTTAAAGGACTATTACTGATACCTGGGCAGGGAAGTAACAGGGCTTGCCAAATTCCAAGTCACACTGTGTTACATTACAGGGACACCCATTCTTAGGAGATCACTTTGTATTTTTGCCAAGGCAAGAAAATACCATTGTAAAAACTTAATTCCTGATATAAGTTTATAACATAGACCTGGAAATACCTCATGGCTCAACATCAGATCTATGTTTTCAACATCTTCTTCATTAACCAGAGCACAGCCTTTTACTTCCTAATGAGATGGCACCACTAAACCTGAAATACCCCAACGTCCTGGTTTTGTCTGGGATCATTTTTTAGTAGTAGCTTGTATGGGCTATTTGTTGGATTTGTGATGAAAACAGTGTTAATAACCCAGGGATGTTTTAGTTGTTGCTGAGCAGACACCAAACACAGAAACAGAATGATCTCAAGGCCTGGAAATTCACATGGCAGTTAAGAACTCCAGAATCACCATCCACCATTGGGTGCTGACTCAGGGTGGCTTCCCTCAATGAACATGAGCACCTTGGCAGCTCAGTGTCCCAGATGAAAAATATTGGAAATGGTTGCTTCCTTTCCAGGAGCTAATGTCAAGATTTATAAGGTAAGATTATGGTACAGAATTAACACGAAAATTATTCTACATTTTTGCCACATTAGCCAATTATACAGATGCTTTTCTCTCTTTGCAGAGGCTTAATACTGCATATATACTGTGTATATACACCTGGGGAACAGCATAATAAACCAAGACCACTAATCAAATACATTTGTATCATGTTGGGTGTCTCAGTATCAACATAACCTGCCTAATTTTGAGATACTGCACAATATTTAAATCTTTAGCAATCCATGTTTCATGTCAGAATAGAAGTGTAAGCCAGCTGAAAAAGTTTCTTTCACCTTACTTGAAAAGCTCCAGAAGAAATCAGTACACTTACGTTATTGCCATCAAGAAATGGTTCAACATTTGGCACAACTCCAGTTGCACTGACAATGAAATTGCATCCATAAATTTTTCCATTAGTTAATTCCACATATACAGGCCACAGCACTGAAAAAGGGGAAAATTTTGTCCTGAGAACGTAACCAATGGAAGTTACTTTATTATGTCTTATGATAAGATATGAAAGAAAAAAAAAACCACAAAACCTTTGAGGTAACTGAATAGGTAAAGAAAGATTAAAATTTTTTTAAAAAGGAAAAAATTATCAGAGGTTCCCTATAACATTTCTTACTATCACTTAGAACTAGAGAAAAAACCTGATTTTGGATCTCAGCTCCAACTCCTACTAATGACTTCAGAATTTTCCTAAATTAAAGCCCTCATTTGTAGGGGAAAATACTGTGTCCCAAAGGATGTTCTCTCAAGTATACAATTGCCAAATATTCTTTTACATAGACATTTACAGATGCACAGGAAGTGCCTCAAAAGCAAAAAGAACGTCACAGATTTGACTTATGCTGAAAGTAACTGATTACTAAAATAGTATTTTAAATATTCATTTTAATTAGGTGGAAATTGTAGGTATACTTTTTCATGAAAAAGGGATATTTTCCTCTACTTTGAAGGTTTACTTCCGTTTTGACACAAAATGCTGGTGGTTTTTTCCTCCTGTTTTAGCTTCATTATTAAAATATTACTTTAATGGATTGTGTTAAGGATGGAATATTCTGCATACAGGATTTTGGTTACTTTGTGGAAAAAAGGGTCTGACCCATAAGATTTTGTAATTTAATTGTAGCCCATAAATTTGATAACTGTAAACTGCTAGACCTCAATTTACAGAGATAAAGGATTTATTTTTCAAATCTGTATTTGCTTTAAAACAGCAAACAAGATCAAACATGCTCCAGCACAGATTTATCTTCAATGTCTTATCAGCACGGGCACTCACCCTCATCTGGTTCTGCATTTTTCTCTCCTTTAGGAAAAGTCAAGGAAGTCCGCTGCAGTTGGATAAATTCTTGCTGTAAGTGTATTTTCTTTACTTCACACAGTGTTTCAATATGTACTTTGTGAGAAAACTAAAGAAAGGTTGACAAAATTATAAACATAATGATTAGCAATCACAAGATTGTTAATAGCAAGTATACCTTCACCTAGACTGACATTACTAAACTGGAAAAGCCCCCACCATATATCCCAGACCACTAACTGAATTCTCACACTTTTTCCTCTTTTAGGCACAGATCTAATCATAGCCACTGGCAATTTACCTGCTTTTTCAGCAGGTATCTGATGTTCCTTGAAAGTTCGTAAAAATTAGATTTTTCTGGCATGCCAGAAAATGTATTCAAGTTCCCCTAAGCTTACAGGAAGACAGTTCAAAACTTATCAGAACAGAATAACGTAAACTCATCTTTTCTGTCTTTCAGGATTGCAAATCCTTTGTTTTTCTGTCATGAATTAGATTCTGATAACAAAAGTAAGTTTATGTTCTAAACACTGTAAAAAGAAAAAATATTCTGTACCATTAACCCACATTTCAACCATATTCTGAGCACAAGCCAGAAACTGGAAAGTTACCTGTTTCTCTAAGTTGCTTTGTGAATTTGGGCCTTGTTTTATTCTCCACTACACAAATACAGTTCCACAGCCTTCAACAGCCAAACCACCGCTGATTAAGCCACTAAATATCCTTTAGCTGGTCTGTGACTGATCAGCCTTGACAGGTCATGTTTTAAATGCAAAACAGATGCAAACACCTAACAGCTAAGGAATTCATAAATGAAAAAACCTAAATGTGAGGATTTTTGCTTTATTTCAAACATGAAACTCTTCACAATGCTCATGCCCAAAACATTCAAATAAATATGACAGCAAGACTATACTCATACCTCCTTAGTCCCTTTAAGGTGTAAGCCCTCATGCCAGTCAGGGCCTAAGGCACTGCCCAGCTTGTCAGATGCTGCTGTAGGTCTTCCTTTTTCCTCACTTCCTGAAGGAAAGAGATGAAGAATATCAGATTTAGTGTGCTGACTTTCTTGTCCACAGAATTCAGAACAAGAATTCTCAATATCAAAATGCCATCTGGCTGCCAAAGGGGGAGATGAAAGTGTAACATCCTTATTCTTCTTGCCTGATGTCTACAACCATGCTCCTTTTTTTGTTATCATTTTGGTCATACATAGGTTTGTGTGATGTTTGTTCGTGCACTCCTAGTTAATTGTTGTTCCTGAGACTGCAGTTTCCCTCCACCTGTAATAATGTTCTGTGAGGTTTCACCTGCTCCTCCAATATCTTACTATGTGACAGCTCCTTCCTATATAATGGTGAGACAGTTCATATCAAAACATTACAGAAAACAGAACAAGTTCTTCAGCAGAAGAAATACAGGGAATTAATATAAATTTGGCACAAAGTTAAGCACTTTTTTACAGTTTGCAAGTAACTGTATTACACTCTGTCTACATAAATTTGGGATGGGTTTTTATGTTGCTTTTTAACTCTCAGTTTTTGAAGAAGAACATGTCATTAATGATAATAGTAAGCCTTATTCCAAGCTGCTAAATTGACCGATTTTAAGACTGTCTTTAATATGAAATGCTGCTGCTGCAGTGTCAGGAAACCAAACCCTCATACCTTCCACTGTGTACTTGGTTCTTTTACACTCGATTGGAGTCTCTCGGCTTTCAGCAGTGAGCTTTGGAAGGAGAAATTCAGCTGCTCCTGCATCAAAGAAAGTGTTCCCAATGGCTTTGTCTTTGATAGCCCAGATTACTTCACAGCCTTGAATTTCATACCTGTGGACATTTAAACAAGAGATGAAGTGACAGACTGCCTGAAAATGATCTGACTGTTAGCAACACAAGCAGAAGTGTGTCAAGTTTCCTTCTAGAGGCCAGAACTAGGGGATCCAAGACTTTCCAACCTATCAAATCCACTTCTAAATATTTATATAAGGAACCCATTAAAAAATATTTCTTCAAGTTGACAAGTCATACTTTCTCGCCAACACAACCTGGACTGAACTGGGGTAGGGGGTGAGGAGTGGGGCAGATCAAATTTATAGTAGTAATAATTAGTATTTCTTTCTCCCCATAATGAAAAAGAAGTGCATTTCTGCCACACTCCTACTGCTAAAACCAGGCATTTGGATCTTGTTTGCACTATGTGGAACATGAACTGTATATTCTTGATATCTATGTGTCAAAGCTTCTGCTGGAGCTTCCCTATTTTTATATGTCAGTAAGAACCACTATGTTGCAAAAAAAACCCCTGTAATCAGTTTTGCTACTAAATGCTCTAAGAGATACAATTTTTTAAGTCAACCTTCTCCCAAACTCAGGTTTTAGCATTGCATTGGTAAAGATTTTATTTGAGTATGTATTTTTTGTTTACTTACACTAATTCAAGGGCAATCCCACCATTTCCTACCACCACTATTCTCTCAGCTTGAGCCAAATTCTTTTGAAAAGCCTACATTAAGAAAGGAAAAATGTCATTTAGAACTTACAGCATGTTCCCTCACACTGATCACCTATATCCTTTTCAGTATTTTCTTGCTCTTAGTTTTGATTTTCTCAGGCTATTGATACACATATAGTTAGGCTGAGATCTGTAACTGAAGCTGTTGTTGTAACAAACAACAATTTCAGTTTCACTTCAGATTATTTGAAAATGTAACTCCTTTTTTATCCTCAGGGTCCAACTTCATTTGATGAATGGCAGTTCCGTGTTATGGAGAAGCAGTGCTCACCCTGCCTCCTCTAATTCTGAACACCTATAGCAGGGAAACTTCACCTTTGGCTTCCAAGCTTAATTTTTAGGCTATTAAGTCATTTCTCAGGTGAAAACTTTTCCACAGCTTTGACTATAACTAACTCTTTTCTGTACAAAGAGGAGAAGCTACAGTAGAACTAAAAGATAATAAAAAGTCATTCCTTCAGTAGCTTTCCACTGTAAGAAGCTGCCCTTTGTACCAGGTACCACACACACCTTCCCAGGGAAGTTTCTACTGGTGCCTACTTCCTGTTTATATTTTCCAATTGGATTCTGCCTGGAGGGTGAAAGAATATAATTTATTCCAAATCATCCCGTTAGAAATACTGTGTATGAGCTATCTATAAACTTAACAAATGTAGTGGCTAATTAATTTACTTAGTGGCATTATAAGGCTGCTTTTCTGCTAGTGAAAATGTTCCTATTTAAGAATATATAACAACAAACATTATTTTCTGTCTCTCCTTTTCACTCCACAATAACTTTGGTATTTTGCACCAGATGCAGGAATATATTACACATTTTTAAGTCCAAAACACATTTACCTGTGCACTGTCAGTATCCCGGATTCCTAATACATACGGGTTCCCTTCAACAATTAACTTTGGTTTGGCTCCAGCACACAGGCAAAGTTTTTCATATATGTATTCTTTCCCATCTTCAGTGTAAATTTTCTGTTAACAATGAAAAGAAAAATCAGTTCATCTAAGAGAATTTATCTAAATCAAGACATCTAAGAGAAGATCAGCTTTCTCTTTCCTTAATGCCACAGCAATTTGCAGATATTAAAAGCTGTAAGGAGCTTCTTAAGGAACAAGCCTTCATACTCTCACTGACTGTGTGTCATTTATTCTCATCACACCCACCACAAGTATGTGACCAATAAAATGAGAAGCGTACACAGTGCACTCTAAGCAAGAGCAGGTTTACCACTTGGTGGCACTTTGTACTCACTGGCTGTGCCAGAAGAGAACTGTGTTTCCTAAGTGACAAATGTCCCTCGGGCCCAAGGAACAGAACTATGCACTACTATACATTAGCAATTGAGAATCTCATTCAAAACATTTCAACAGCAGTAAATCTGAGTTAACCAGGCAGAGGACATGACACAGTTTAGAAAGAGTGGAGGCACTAAACAAGCTACATCATTCTGAGAAAGAAGACCTTACATTTTAACATTTTATGACATTATTTGTAGTTCTACAAAGTAGAAGCGGCATAGTTTAAAGTGGTTTTGGGCAAAAGATCCTCCAAATCCACATACATTAATTATTTATGTCCACCAAGACCTAAACTAAAACACTATCCTAGTAATGATATAAGAAAACCTTGGATTCAGAATCTATCAGAATCTACCTGAAATTACATCTCCAAAACTTAAAAGTGAGCGAAACCAGTTTAGGATGTGAATGCGCATTTCTCATACATGCTGAAGTGAAAAATATGTTGACACAGACCTAACAAAGGTGTGTACATGCTGTCCCTTGCTCATATTTGCAATCTATTTCCTGCTAAACAGAAGGAAGAAAATGTGGAAATGTTGGATCTTTCAAGATTTATTTTGTCCCCTGTATATATTTCTACTTGAAAAGCAGTGTTAAGCAGTAAGTGAAATTAGAATTAGGAAGTATTTTCTTGTAATTTTGGTAACTTACCAATTCAATAACCAGAATGTTCTTGAACAAAATTTCTCACCCAAAACATTCAACTACTTCTTAAGTTATTTTTTTATATCTAACTTGAAAAACCAAATAAAAAAGAAAACATTAGCTTACATGTTCATCACTTTTCAACTGTTTTACTCCAGACTGTATAACTCTAATATTGGGATATTGTTTTTCTAATATGGAACTTGGTTGCTCTTCAACATCAAATTCCTCAAGTGTTTTGGAGACCTGAAGAAGAAAGAAAGGTATTTAAAAATGTTGATCCTTCATCCATCTCTTTTTCTAAAGCTTTTGATAGAAGGTGCTGTATTCATTTCCAGTAAAAAAGTCACAACTTAAAGCCCATATTGTCTGAGAATGTGTTATCATGTAACTGCTAAAAGTTCCTTTTTCAATACAGAATCTTTTTATGCCGGTTCCTGGTTAGAGTCAAAGTACTACAGAGAATTTTAATCCTAAAGATAGAAATTAAGCAAAAACAGAGAACCCTGACAGTTGCTCTAACTACTACAATGTTTTATTCCATAAATAAGTCTATTATCAGAGTTGTTAACACTGCTTTTTAATTTATGTGACGTAGTGTTAAAATCCTGGTTTTGTATTTATTGTAACTTTGATAAAATAACTCATCCAGAGACACTATCTGATATTTCAGAGACCTGGGGGGAAATGGACAACACCAAACAGAAAACAAACACAAACAAAATAAAAACCCCCAAGAGGCAAAACAGAACTTGAAAAACATTCAAGTAAGTAATGGCAATTTGGGTTTTTTTCCAAAAGAGAGTGGCTGCAGGGAAATCTCCAGGCCTGCTACTTTACTGAATATTCAGAGTTTAGAACACAGCTAGGAACCAGAAGCCACACCATGCTTGCAATTCAGAGAGAAATTAAGATGCTCATGTCCAAAATTTAGATGCTGCTGCCTTCAAGTAGTGCTTAGCTATTCCCTTATTCTTCAGATACATAAATTTCCACTGATGTGAATTACAGACTTTCCATCTCTGCACTATGCAAATGTCTTTACTGGACACTCATGGCACTGCTGTCAGCACTTTCAGAAAGCATTTTTTAGTTGCATGTTACTCCAACAATCTCACAGAGAGCTCTTAGACTTAATGACCCTACTAGCCACAAACCTGAATTCATGCATGGATTTGATTTTCTTTTTCAAACCAGCAGGAAAGATGTTACTGCATCACCAGCTGCTGGAGTGGATAAAGCCCAAAGCAATTCCCCAGAAGGCTATTCCTTCTTTTGCTACTTGTCAGAAGGCTGTTTCTGCCCCAAATTCAAACATGAGCAAGACTATGATACCATTTTAGTGCTTAAAAGAGGGCACTCACTAATAAAGCAGTGAAATAAAGCTTCAGTAACTCTGAACTCACTTCAACCGTATAAGTACCTGGTTTAACCTTTGTTTGAATTGTGTGAATATATTCACCAATTAATAATAATGGGTCATTATAAAATAGCTTGTCAGTCTTACCAACACCACTATAAAATAGCTCATCAATCCTAACACCACTGCAATCACACAAATACGAAAACAAGCTCAAAATCATGAATATTTTCACCACTGGGTTCTAAATTATCCACACATATAAACTTTGAAGATGTTTTACTGTAAGAAAAATTAAGTCTCTCTTACCTGCTTGAAATTAGTTACAGCTTTTATAACTGGGGAAGCTGTCATTAAAAGAATGTCTTCTGATGGGAATTCTGCAGCCAGCTGGTAAGGAAACAGAAACCATGATGAGAGTCATCACCAGACTTCACCACAATAAAACCACTGATGAAAAGCAGTATGTCTTAATACATTACTTTGATTTTGTAGAATCTTATTGAATAAACACTGCTTCAGGATAACAGAAAGATAATGACTGAAGAGAATTTGGACACCCAACATTTATTTCATTCAGACATAAATACACCTTCAAGAACTGCAGCCATAGTCTAAAGGACTTATTGTCACAATATTCCAAAGGCCATCTGATGGATCAGACTATGATCGTGTAATCTCTGGAGACACTCAGTTGCTGGATACACATTTTTTTACTGCACAACAGTGACTAATTGTTTACAGGTTTCATTTTCAGAGAGGAAATGCTGATTTCTCTTGGATATTTTAAACCCTATATGGTAAACTGATAAATGGATTATCATCTTCAGGGTGCTATTGAGCAATGCAAGACTTTTAAAGCCCCAAGCCAAAGGGAAGAATTCCCATTTTAAATGTGCATTCCTCAGCAAGGTGACAGGTAGACCAAGACAAGTAGTGCTGTTTGGGGGAAGGGATGCTATCCACAGGGAGCAGAGAACACATGCATCCGAAACAGTCTTTATACTGCTCTGCACTTCTAACAGATAAAATACTCCTCACCAAACTAACAGCCACATAATTTCATTCTACAGGTACAAAATTACCTCCAGTTACCATTACTTTAAAGCCATCAAAAACCTTGAGACTAAGAAACAAAATTTATTTTTAGAGCTTGGGCTCGCAGAGAGCTGGATGAGGTATACAGCTCTAAAACATGGATCCTATAAAAACTGAGCAGTATTAATAAAAAGCAGCACATCACAGCAGCCTTTAGCTCGGCCGCAGCACAGTCCTTTATGGCTATGAGGAATAATTCCTGCAGGGATCCTGAAGTCCCTGACCTCTGGACCAGGGCACACAGTGCCAGCTTTCTTCAGTTATGAAGTTCTAACTCTCTTTTTATAAAGCGTTTGTAAACTGCTTCAAAATAACCTTATCAGGTTTGAACCTCTCGAGACGTATTTCTAGACAGATAAATATCATTATATTACAACATTGCTTCCCTAGGGCTGCGTTTGGTTTGTGTTTTCCCAAGCGAGACAAATTTTTAAGAAATGGGGATTAGGGGGGGTGTAGGACAGAGAGTGGAACTGCTGTATACATGCGAATATTTACACAATTACTGTGCAGATCTGTTTCTATCACCGTGCACAAGCTGGCCCTGAGCGGGTTTACGCCTCTAAGCAGGCGCAGGCAGCGGGCCGGTCCCGCCGCGCAGCCCGGTTCCAGCAGCTCATGGCCGGTCCGGGCAGCTGCACAGGGCCGCCAAGGGCCCGGACACACTGAGGCTCCGCCACGGGATCGCCGAGCCTCTCGGATCCCTGCGGACAACTCCCGGCCGGCACCGAGCGGGAAGGCGGGGAACGGGGGAAGGGGGAGGGAGGGCCCCCGTTACCTTCTGGGCGCAGGTGACCCCCGCGATGCCGCCGCCCACCACGGCGAACCGGCCCCGCGCCGCCGCGCCGGCCCCCGCCATCGCCCNCTCGCTGCGGCGCGGCGCCACCTACGGCGAGCGGCAGCACCCAAACTTCCTCCGCTCCCGCGGGGCCGCGGTGGGCGTGACTCATCCCGTGTGCACCCGCCCCGAAACGGCTTTTCCCGCCGGTTTGGTGTTTATGTAACGTGCGTGTAGTTTCTGCCGTACATCTCTGTACAAAGGGCTGGGATCAAACCCCATCTTTTGCACCCGTTCCGGGATGGAGCCGCAATCCAGTCCGAGGTTCCCCCATTCCGTATTCTTGGTAGTTCCGGTCCGGGTTTTCCCCTATTCCGTATTCCAGCAAAATCCAGTCCGGGTTCTCTCCCATTCCGTTTTCCGGGAAAATGCAGTCCGGGTTTTCCCCGATGCCCTACCGCGGGCCCGATCCAGGCGAAGTTTGTAGTAGTGACCACTGTAATCTCGCTCAGTTCTATTTTCCTTCATATGTTTCCATATTAGCCACCTTCATATTTAATATGAAAGCAGCAAGGTTTGCTCAGCTTATTTAATGAGACTCAGAGTGGGATTTAGTGAAATTCCTGCGTCTAGGGCAGGCCCTGGTGTGGTCAGTGAGGATGGGGCAGCCCCAGGTGTGGTCAGTGAGGATGAGGAGGGGTTGGGGCAGTCCCAGGTGCGGTCAGTGAGGATGAGGAGGGGTTGGGGCAGTCCCAGGAGCGGTCAGTGAGGGTGAGGAGGGGTTGGGGCAGTTCCAGGTGTGGTCAGTGAGGATGAGGAGGATTGGGGCAGTAGAGGGATGGGGCAGTTCCAGGTGTGGTCAGTGAGGATGAGGAGGATTGGGGCAGTCCCAGGTGTGGTCAGTGAGGATGAGGAGGGGTTGGGGCAGTCCCAGGTGTGGTCAGTGAGGATGAGGAGGATTGGGGCAGTCCCAGGTGTGGTCAGTGAGGATGAGGAGGGGCAGGCCCTGCTAAAGGCTGCTTACTGGAGCCCCTGCAGTGGGTGATCTCCGGGGGTGTCCCAAAGGACGATAGTGAGAGCATTTGCAGGAGCAGGGGGAGCACCTGGATGCTCCTGGAGCATTGCTGAGGGTGTGCAGAGGGATGAGCCCTGTGCCAGAGGTTAGCCTAGGAGAGGGGAGCAGCACACCTGAGCAGGTGGGGCAGCGTGTGGGGGTGCCGGGAAGATCTCTCTTCTTTCTCTTTTTGATTTCATCTTCCCAGTCCCATCCCAGTGCCTTTAGTCCCTCCCAAGTGCCCTCAGTCTCATCCCGGTCCTTCCCTAGCATGCCCCAGTGACCCCAGAAAAAAAGAGGTGTTTGAGCAAAAAACCTCCTTTTCCATTATTGTCTGTGTTTAAATTGGAGGGGATTCCCCTTCACTGTGATTTTTAAGGGTATCAGTTGAAGGAAAACCTGTCTTTTCCATGATTTAGGGGTATCAGTTGATGGGGAATTGTTATTTTCTGGCTTAAAGGGAATTGCAAAACCTTTATTATGCCATTTTATGGGATTCAGTTTAGGGCAAACTCCCCATTTTCATCATCTTAAGGTTTAAATTGTAAGGGAATCCTGATTTTCCCTTGGTTTTGAGGGTTTAAATTGAGGGAAAATCCCCCTTTTTCTAACACTTTAAGTATTTAATAGAGAGGGGAAGGTGGGGGGGAAGAGAGAGAAAAGAGCAGGAAATGTGAGGTGGAAAAGGGCAGGAAGGAGAGGAAAAAGGGCACAAAAGGTGAGGGAAAAGGGTGGGAAATGCAAGTTGAAAAGAGTGGGGAAAGGAAAAAGGGAGAGAAGAAAGGGTGGGAAACATGAGGTAGAAAAGGGCAGGAAATGTGAGGGGGAAAAAGGATGAGAAACATAACTGAAAAGCTAAAATTGTTGTTTATGCTGTTTGTCAGGAGGGATAAAGGTAAAGCCTTGGAAGCATGCTTTACTGTTCAAATTCTTTACAGCCTGTAATAGCACTGCTGGCCAGTTACGGGCAGTGTGAGAGGGCAGCTGTGCATGCATCTTTTCTCTTAATAAGGCATTGGTCCCATTGGATCAGCTCCTCTGAGGTGACTGGTATGTGACATACTCTGTGTCCTCTATGCTTGACTGTATACATACATATAGAGAGTAAAATGTATACATGTATGTATGTGAGTGTAAAAATACGTCTATATTTTTTATTTATACCTAGATACACTTCATATCTCTATAAAGCTATATAACGTATATTCAATATATGTGTCTGCAGGAGTGTTGGTGTAAAATATGCTTTAATAAGAGTTAATGGAATTAATAGTTGGGATTTACATGCCAATAGAAAGGAATTAAATTGAGTAAAAAGTGGGCGTGGGACCCCCACTTCACAAAACTGCTGAAGGGGCTTTGGCATGGATGGGGAGGGGATGATCGAGAGGATGGGGGGTGTCACAAGGGTGGGGTGTTGATGCATGTGTTGTACAGGAACAACAGAGATTTATTTGGGAAAGTAATATCATTATGGCCCAAGACACTTGTCTTGACACTGAATGAAATGTTTATCATTTTGAAACACATCCTGATTAAACTGCTGAACCTGTATTTAGTGTATGTTGGAAAAGCATGTGTTTGTGTACAAACCCTTTGTGATTTTGTATTTATGGACAACACCACTGAGGAGACATACAATCACTCAAATCCTGGTTTTGTAATTTTACTAAAACTATAAGATGAGCATTATATATATATAATTTTATATATAGCATTATTGTGCTGTGAAGATATGGCTTTATGGAACGAGAGATAACTGAGACTCTGGTAAGGGATATGTCAGCTTGAACTGTCACCAAATCCACTGAAAACCAGTTGAATAAGACTCAACACCAATTTAGTGTTAAGAAGGGCATCATTTATTCAGGCACCTTGGGTGATAACTGCCAATTTCATGTGCACACGTGATTTTACAAGTGTGTTGCTGATATACAGTCACTACGTGCATATTACAATTTGTTCGTTACCATAAACCCCTCCCCAAGTTCCCAAACTCAGTCCTTGTTTTGGCTATTGCTGCATTCCTGAGCTAGATGTCTTTTTCTCTTCCAGCCTTTCTTGCTGGAAAAGCAGATTTTGCATGCTCTGTTTCTCAGCTAAAGGTTCACAGGCACAGTAAAAATTGAGTTAACCCTCTTGGTACCAATTCCCCCATTTGAAACTTCTCTACTTTCTTAAGATGATTTGGTAAGTTTCAATTCAATTTCTAGCTACAATTGTATACATTCTTGCAAGACCACAATTGATTGTTATGCAAAAATAACCAATAGCAAGACCAATAATTACAGCAATTACAACTACAATTATGATGGTTTCCGGTATTTTAGCCAGCCATTCTCTCAGGAACTATCCCACTATTCCTTGGGGAATTTTATTGAACCAATTAGTTCAGAGGCCTTTTGGATAGCCTTGCTGTCTTCAGCAACTTGCTGCATTTTGTTAAGTTGTTTTTGGAGGTCTTTTACGTTTGGGATGTGTACACAACGGTGTTCTCTATGCAGTTTTAAATATCCACAAAGCCCTTGGTTTTTGGCCAGCAATAGATCTAAGACCAGTCTGTTTTGTGATGTAAATTCAGTATTTGCCTCTATTCCCTTATTTATGATTTGAAATACCCTTTCTGTGGCTTCAGATTGTTAGATAATCTAACTTGGCAAGTAAGGAAACTTAAGTTCTGTTTTCCAGAGCCATGGCCTCTGGTAAGAGAAAACTCTGTAGGGCCCATTCAAACATTGTGGAAGCTGAAGGTCCTGTCCATTCGTGTGTCTTGCTTTACCCTACCCCAATACTGGGCTTTTATGGGGCTTCTTTTCCAAGCTGGGCATAAGGGTAATAATCCTAAGATAACTTGTCAGGTGGGGGGGCCAAACAGTGGTCGGGTGGTCCAATATCCATCTGAGGTAACCCAAACAGTGTAACCTGGGGAAGGAACTTCCAGAGACTTGGCACAATTTAAGGGTTGGTTACTACAGTTTAGAACTAGTTCAGCCATCCAGCTTATGGTGCTGGACTGACTTGCATTGTTTTGTTTTTCTCCACACCTCCATTGCTCGTACTTGGATGATACATAGGTGTGATTCCCCAATCTGGGCACCATCCCACCTCCCCTAAATATTCCCATTGCCCTTCTAAGGGCTTTGTCCAGGTATGAGGCTTGCTTCAGAGAGCTTGACATTCTGGAAAGTCTGAAACATTTGGGATGTTTCATAATCTTAACATAAATCTAACAATGTGGCTGCTTGGCCTCCAGAGGCTGCTAAGGCAAATTCTAAAAAATGTTGGTTGAGACTATGGGACCCTGTTGGACACTCCTTATCCCTTTGTCCTATTATCCCCTGGCCTCCAAGCTATCAGATCTTTAAGAATATCATCTCCTCGTTGCCTACATCTTTGCTTCTCATCCGAATAGTGGGTGACATTTGCCTTTGCTATCACCTTAGTCAGATTATTATATTGAGTCACCATTGACAAATCTATAGGGATAATTCCCCAAGGAATGTGTTCCCCTGCTGAATTGGGCTTAGGGAGGCATGCTCTAATGCTGGACAGATTGTGCATCTTACCAAACCCTTGGATCAAAGCCAATGTTCAATTTTCTTCAACACTCCCCCCCAAAGATAAAGTGATTCCCATAAATATTAGTCTATACATTTCACTGCTCATTTACAGATGTCTTCAAGAAGATTTTCAGCTGCAAGGGTCTGGTGTTTTCCACTGGCCACTCTGAGTTGGGAGCCCTCTTAATTCAGGTGCAATGTATCCAGGAGTTAATTCCATTTACTTCCACAGCTGTCCTTGTAGTCACCAGAACTAGATAAGGTCCTTTCCATGCTCCTGAAGTGGCTCAGATTTCCAGGTCTTGATGTATGTGTGATTCCCCAGGCTGAAATGAATGAACTGGGGTGTCTAGGGTAAGAGGCTCTGAGAGAATGATAAACCTTTTTAATCCATTCAAGGATTTCCCTAATGGAATTAAATATTTTTCCATTTCCTGATTTCCAATTTGTTCCTTGGACCCAGGGAAGGTTGCAACAGAATACAGTCTCCCAAATATCAACTCATATGGGCTCACCTTTGGGTTAGTCTGGGGCTTTACTCTAATTTGTAACAAGGCTCGTGGTAACACCTGTGGCCGTTTCAATAATGTTTCCTGACATGTTTTGCTAATTTGTCTTTTTAGGGTTTGATTCATTTGCTCAACCCTTCCACTAGATTGTGGTCTCCATGGAGCATGTAAATCCTGGTTTACACCCAACTGCCTACTAAGCTGCTGTAACACTTCAGATATAAAATGGGGTTCCCTATCAGATGATGTCCCTGTAGGCACTCTGAACCTTGGTATAACCTCTTTGTGGAGTACGTTGGTGGCTTCCCTGGCCTTGTTGGTGCAGCAGGAGAAGCCTTTATTGGGTGGCCAGAAGCTATCTACCAAGATTAGGAGATACCTGTCTCCTTGTTGGTGCGGTAGCTCAGAAAAAATCAATTGGCCAGTAATCCTCGGGAGTGCTTCCTCTTTTAGTGATCCCTGGAAGAGGTATTTTTGAATTCAAAGGATTATTTTTAAGACATATTGGGCATTTTTCTGTAACAGATCTGACAGTTTTTATTATGCAAACACTGAGTATCTGAGTCTGTAGACTGGTCACCATTGCCTGTTTCATCTTCCCCAACAACCATAGTATCGATTCCTTAATGGGTTTGCTGGTGTTTCTCCTTTACGATTTGTAACACCAGTTGTGATGGGTCTATGACCTGGTTATTGGGAGTTACCAGCCACCCACCCTCTTTATTCTGGGCTTTTAGGTAAGTAGCTAATTTTAAATCTGCTTGACTATACCCAGGGCTAACTTCCAGAAGTGAAATAGCTTTCTCAGGTATTAATGCTAGGATGCCTTGTTGTGCAACCTCTCATGCAGCTTTACCTGCAAGTCTATGTCCTACACGAATTTGGGAATCCCCACGCTGGTGTGCCCTGAAGAGTAGCACAGCCACTTCTTTGGGCAGTTGGAGAGCATCGAGGAGGGATGGTATTTCTTGTTTATATTTAATCAGAGAGCCTTGTGCTCTTAATAAGCCTGTTTCCTTCCATATAGCCCTATGGGCATGGACAGTGCTAAAAGCATATGTGAAATTGGTCCATATGTTAACTCTTTTTCCTGCTGCCACTTCCAAGGCTCTTTGTAGTGCTGTGGGTTCTGCCCTTTGTGCTCAGGCGTCAATGGGCAGCAGTGCAGCTTCTATTATTTTGGTTGATGAGACTACTGCATAGCTGGCTTTTCATCTTCTTGCACAAGGCTACTTCTGTCTGTAAAGAGCTCTGTTGCTGGATCTTCAGTGGGTGAATCTTGTAGGTCTGGTCAACTGGCATAAACCTGCTCAGTTGTCTGTAAGCAATCATGGGTCAACAGCTCTTCTCCTTGCATTAGGGTGTTCAGGAATTGGACTGGGTTTGCCACTGTGGTTACTTTAAATTCCGCATCTTCTTGCTTCATTAGACCAGTCTGATACTTCAACATGACTTGGGGAAAGCCAATGCCCTCCCGCTTTTGTCCTAATACAGTGGTTACAGCATGCAAAGTGTACACTACTCTCTTTTGTCCCAAAGTCAATTTCCTGGCCTCTTGGATGAGGAGAACAGTCTCTGCTATGGCTCGCAGGCGTCAGGACCACCACTGGCTGACCTTGTCTAGTTGTTTCAAGAAGTACCCCACAGGCCTCTTGAAGTCTCCCACCTTCTGAGCCAGAACTCCAAGGGTGAGGTGCTGTTGTTTATGCACAAAAAGTTCAAAGGGTTTTGTTAAGTCTGGAAGTCCTAAGGCAGGTGCAGACAATCAGGGCCAGCTTTAGGTTAGAATGCATATTCACCCTCAGCAGTCCAAACCAAAGATCCTTCCGAGGCCTCCTTTAAAAGCTCATACAATGGTTTGACCAGAAGTCTGTAATTTGAGACCCACAATCCGCATCATCCAGCCATACCTAAGAATGCTGTTAAATCTTGGGAAGTCATAGGCCGGGGTACTTGGCAGATGACTTCTTTTCTGTTCATTCCCAACCTCCACTGTGTTGGTACTCTTTCAAATCCTAGGTAGGTAACTTACTGCCTCATGATTTAAGATTTTTCCTGAGATACTTTGTAACCTCCTCAGCCTAGGAAATTTAGAACACTGACAGTCAATTCCATAAATGTTTCATTGGTTTCAGATGTTAGTAAGATGTCATCGACATACTGCAGGACCAACCCTTCTGGGCTCTCTTTTTTCCAGACCTCGTATTCTTTTGCCAGTTGGTTCCCAAAAATTGTTGCACTGTTTTTAAATCCTTGCTGTAATACAATCCAGGTAAGCTGAGTCTTCTGACCAGTTTGGGGGTTTTCCCATTCAGAGGGAAAAATGCCCTGACTTTGCTTATCAAGAGGTATGCAAAAGAAGGCATCCTTCAAATCTATCACTTTAAACTACTGATGATATTCCATAAGGGCTGGTAACAGCGTACAAGGATTGGCTACAACAGGGTAGATATCCTGGACTATTTGATTGATTGTACCAACCTGTACTTATCTGTCCCAGGCTTTTTAACTGGCAGAATAGGAGTGTTATATTCTGACTCACATTCTATCAATAATCCAAATTCTCTGAAATTTCTATTAGGCTCTCAATTTCCATTCTAGCTTCTAGTTTTAAAGGATGCAATTTCTGCCTTACTGGTCTTGATCCAGTTTTTAGGGTAGCACTTACAGGCTGAGCTTGTTGGGAATAGCCTGGAGTTCCACTGGCTCAAACCAGGAATGTTATTGCATTTTCTACTGCTTCTGAGTATTCCTCCAGAATTGTCTGGTTCCAGTGTTCCCTGCAACATAAAAGTCCTTGCATTGATGGCTTTAGTCTCAGGTACCAATAATTGTATTTCTCCATCTTTAAATACAATCTGAGCCTCCAATTAACTCAACAGGTCTCTTCCTAAAAGAGGAACTAGACACTCAGGCCTATATAAAAGTCGGTGTATTATCCACTGTTTTCTGAATTTAAAGTTAATGGGGTTAAATTCATGGTGTTCATTTTTCCACTTTTCCTGTTGCACCAACAACATTTAAAGTTTCTTGGCTTAATTTTCCCTGGTTTGTATTTAACACCAAGTAAGTAGGCCCCGTGTCTATTAAAAAGTCAATTTTCTTCCTTCCCAGCTCTATTGTAACCAGGGGTTCAGCTGGGGTTTCTACCCCTGGTCCCCTCCCCTTCATTCCTGACGTAGGGGTAGGTCTGTTACCTCTGCCTCTGTCTGCCTCTGGGGACATTCCCGTTTCCAAAGCCCAAACCCTCTACGATATACACATTGATTCAGTCCCCCTAGTCCTGGGGGACTCAAACCCCTTTACTGGCAAATAGAGTGCCTACATGGCACAGATGAAAGGGGTGAATAAATGCTAGGTATTGAACTG
>VZTG01009904.1:0-33017 GCA_013397845.1 Melanocharis versteri
CCTCCCACCCACCCTGCTGCTGCCTCCATGTTCCCATAACTCCTCGACCCATGGGATGCCTCATTGCTCTGAACATCTGCTCCATCCCACCTCTGCCACACTGACCTGCTCCTCTTCCCTTCCCTTCCCTTTCCATGGCGCCAGGCAGGAAAAGCCCACAGGCTGAGCACGGAGGAGAGGGAGCAGCTGCTGCCAAACCTGCGAGCCGTGGGGTGGAACGAGGTGGAAGGCAGAGACGCCATCTTCAAAGAGTTCCACTTCAAGGACTTCAACCGGGTATGAGCACCAGGGGCACCGAGTTTTACAGACTGTGATACCTGATTTGCAGAGCAGGGAGTCCCCTCCACAAAGCTCAGCCAAAGAAAGCCCTCTGTGTCTCTCCTGAAATGGAATGGCTGAGCAAAATAACTTACCCAAGACACCAAAGTGCTCAACCCAGCATAGAGTTTGTCTGGGAAACACTCCTCAGAAAGAGGAAAACCCATAGAAAACTCCCAGAATATCCCAGGCCTTGCATTTGGTCACGTTATCTAGACACAGGCAGGGTAAAATGAATAGTAATGGGGTGAAAATCAATATATTGCAGAGTAAATTATTCAGAGTTAACTTTCCTTCTTACTCTGGCAGGCCTTTGGCTTCATGACCAGAGTGGCTCTACAGGCAGAAAAACTGGATCACCATCCCGAATGGTTCAACGTGTACAATAAGGTAAGAAACACAGATGGTGGGGACAAAGCAGAGCACTTCAGGGACCAGATCCCTTTTTTGAGGGATAAAACAGGAGCAGCAAGTCTTGTTCTCATCAGCAGGACCTCTTCCCTCAGATGCTATTCCCCTATCACAGCCAGCCTACAGCTTTCACAGATCCTTTCCTCCTTTTTCCCCATCCAGCTGAGCAGTAGCTGCCGTAGGCTGGCACCGGGGTTGCTTTTTAAAATCTGTATCAAGTAGCAGCCACAGAAAAAGCTTCAGGGGAAAGACTGAGGTGAAAATGGGCACAGGTGGCTGCTGTGACCAAGGCAGGGGTGGCAGTGATGGCTTGTGGCCAGGATGAGCTGTAGGAAGGAGAAAAAACAGGCAAAGTGCCAGAGCGCCTCTCCCACCCCAGGGAATTTTGCTAACAAGTCTGGAGCTACTGCCTCATCAGATGCAGCACTGGGGGATACCAGCCCTGCTGTTTCTGTCAGCAACACTCAGCCTGTCTGTCTGTCTGCCTTAGGTTCACATCACCTTGAGCACCCACGACTGCGGGGGTTTATCGGAGCGAGACATCAACCTGGCCAGCTTCATCGAGCAGGTGGCAGCTTCCCTCTCCTGACCAGGGACACACGCAGCCAAAAATCCACTGTGCCACTGTGTCCTGCCTAGATGGCTGCACCCAGAGCCTTCTCCCACTTCCAAGCTAGATCCTGGATCCAGACTGCCCAACACCTCACCAACCGCCCCAGCGCAGCTCAGATGGATGGAGGCACTTCTCAGGGTGCATGTATCCATCTCTGATCTTGCAAATTCCATCCTTAAACCCTTCCTTAGCCATGTGATCCCACACCCCCAACTGCTGAGCCTTTTACCAGGAGTCACACATATCACAGAATGGTTGGGGTTGGAAGAGACCTTAAAGATCACCTCATTCCACCCCCTGCCATGGGCAAGGACACCTTCCACTATCCCAGGTTGCTCCCAGCCCCATCAAACCTGGCCTTGGACGCTTCCAGGGATGGGGCAGCCACAGCTCCTCTGGGCAACCTCTGCCACGGCCTCACCACCCTCACAGGGACACATTTCTTTCCAATAGCCCATCTAAACCTATTTTGTGTGAATCCATTCTCTCTTGTCCTGCCACTACATGCTCTTGTAAAAAGTCCTTCTCCATGTTTCTTGTCAGTTCCTCCAGGTACTGGAAGGCTGCAATTAGTTCACCCCCAAGCTTCTCTTCTCCAGGCTGAACGATCCCAATTCTCTCAGCCTTTCCTCATAGCAGAGGTGCTCCATCCCCTCTGAGCATCTTGGTGCCTCTGGACTTGGTCCAACAGGTCGATGTCCTTCCAGAGTCAGGTTACACCACTGCACCAGTGAATCTGTCCAGAGCCTGCCCCCATCCAGCCCCTGTTGTCGCTCCTTACCTCCTGGAATGTGCTTTCTGCCTAAATCATGTTTTGTGACCCCTTTAGGTTCTCTGTAACCAAGCAGCAACATGCTGTGCAGTTTGTCATTGCTGTAACCCCTCTCTAGCAGTATTACATCAGGCACATGGTCTCACCCTGACTGGAACCATCCTTTAGTAGGACACCAACTGAAAATGTTTACAATAAACATCTCGTTTAACCTGATGGCTCTTTGGACAGAGGCCTCACTGATCAAATGACACCAACAGGTTTTCCCAAGGGCAGATACTGTCCTGACTGCTCTCAAGAAGGTGCTTCTGCCATAGAAAAACTTCACACAGAAATGGCAGGTGCCTTCACCTCAGAGTGACTGAGGTCTGAAAGACAAAGAGATGATCACAGCCAGGGCAGGTAAAAACTACTTGTGTAAAATCACAGCTGTGCCATAGCCAAGGCACAAACACAGGGAAAGTACAACCAAAAGGCACAAAAGCAGCACAGCACGAGGCCAGGGGCTGCTTAGGGTGGAATACTTCCCAAAAAGAAGTTGTGGGTGGATTTGGTGGTGCAAGATCTTCACTGATACAATGAACAATCTGAGGTGAAACCAACAGCATTTGCTTTCAGCACAACAGTCTGGGGAAAAACACTACAAACACTCAGCTCAGGTCCTTTTTTCTTCTCTTTTTTTAACCCTTTAAAGTTCTACAAAGTATTGATAGAAAATCCATAGCTCTTAACTTCCAGCATCTTTGAACATCACACACAAGATGCAGACGTAGACCCCACCTTCATTTCAACAGAAGGACAGAGCAGCCCTCAGGCAGAGTTAGTAAGATTCATAAACCACCCTCCCTGCCACAGACCAGGCTTTGCATGACCAAATTCCAGGAACAACAGGTCCCCATTCATTCAAATGAGCACTGAAGCAGAAAAATAAGAGCTCAGTGAGCCTAAATAGCTAAACGCACCATTTTAATACAAACCAGGCCCATTTTCACCAGCTCTCCAGCTATTTCAGCCTCCAGTTCGACAGTGGCAAATCAGAGCAATGCAGAAAACTGCCATCAGATCAACTCGTCCCATTTGTCCATTAAAAAGTCCTCGTGGATTTATTGGGCAAGGTACTATTGTGTTGTATGCAACCATTCCGCTCCCCTCTCCCCCAAGTCATCAGAAAAGTGCAGATGAAATCCATGGCATGAAGACACACAACTCTTCTTGGTCCATCCCATTGGATATTCTTCATTTCTAGTACCTAAGAACTGGTGAATCCCTTGGGAGTACTTTGTACAAGCAACAAATTGAGTGTCCCGCTTGGAAAACCTGAAAATCCCACAGGAATTAACAGTCCCGAGGATCCCTCCAGGTCTAAAAGTACCATCCAGTTTCAGATCATAATCCAGTTCATCAAATTCTTTTTGTCTTTTAAACAATCACACAGCCTGTAAATCCATTTTTCCAAGACCATTTGGCATGATAAAGTAGATGCAGATTACATGTTAGGTGACAATGATGAATAAAAACTACACACCAGGGAATGAGAGTGGCCTATTCCCGACCACAGGATTACATTTACAGTATAGGACAAATACACGTGGAACAATTAAACCCACAAATATTATTAATAAGCAAAGAATAGAATACATTGACTTACAAATAACATCTTCAAATACATCCAAAAATGTGAAATGGAGCACTGATCTGTTAGATCCATCTACTTCCTGGGAGGAAAATGCAACCAGGGAAGGAAGAGAAGGGAGTTTCTCTCTCCTTCAGCCCACCCCAATCCACCCCTTCTTTCTTTTAAAGCAGAAACAAAAAGAGTACCTCCCTTTTGTTTTGTTAAATCTCGGTTCCAAAGAGAACCATCACAGTAGCCAGACACTTAGGACTGTCTCCAAAGTACTGCAAACTCAGAGATACAGTAATGGTCACATTGGCAAGACCTTGAGAGAATAAATAGGTCCAATACAAACTGCCAGAGCTGATATCACCATCAAGAGACTCTCGGGCAATTCAATGATTTCAAAAGGGCTCAGAGACTTGCATAAAGTCATCAATTTCAGGGCAGATGGCCAAAATACTTGTGTCCCTAGCACAGGGAATAAAGCTGTTGGAAAGCCAGGATCCTTCCCACAACAGCTGGGCCCAAGGCTGCGCTGGTTTGTGCAGGGGCTGGTAAGTGACCTTCTCATTCCTTAAAATTCCTGTGCTTCAGCCAGGGTCAGCTTCAGGCTAACAGGCTACAGCAGAGAGATGCCTTCAGATGCCCTGCACGGGACTCTGCAGACACGGCATGAAGTCTTCGCCCACATGTGGGGTTCTGCCTGAGAAACTCTCTGTTCCATGCAAAAAGCTGAGAGGAAACACGGGAAAGCCCTGCAGGAGTAACTCCAACACTACTTAAAGAGATTCTGGCTTGTCCTTGAGGCCACAACTGCCTCACAAGGCTGCGCTGGGAAAACTCTCACCCTAAAAATAGCAGGGAAAAATAGGAAGGCTGAGCCTCGTGCCCAAGGCTGGAACACCTCTGATTTGCTGCATCCTTTCCTCTCCTTCTCCGAGCTCTCCCAGCATCTTTGTAATACTGTGAAGGGACATGGCTCATTACAACTACTATCCTACCTAACAGGCAAGAGTGCTTCCTCTGAGGCCAGCCTGCCTTTGAGGTTTGTTTTCGGAATTAGTACCATAAAGAAACGACCACAACCAAGGTCGTGGTCAACAGCTGAACCCTCCAACCCTCCCTGGCGTGCCACAAAAAAAAGCCAGAGAAGCATCAAGGCACAATGGTGAATGCCCTTTTGAGAATGTGCCTTAAAAGAATCAGTGCAAAGAGCTGAGATTACTGCTATTATAAAAGTCACCTTTTTGATACTAAAAGACTGTGGTAAAAAAAATCCATCTGCGCACAACGTCCCTGGCTGTGACACGGGCCAGGGCCTGGCTGGCTCTGCTACAGCATCATGAGGGGACAGTGTAAAACCTTCAAGTTCCGAACAGTGAAATGAGCTTTGCACCTCCCTCCAGATTTGTGCAAGGGAAAACAGCACTCCTGGGTGGTCAATGCATGTCTTCTACAAGAGGCAGGGGAGCAAAACAGCCACGACGTACCCGGGGTTTTCAGTACCGTCCAGTTCCTCTCCCTACACCGCCTGCTTGGTTTCTATTTCTGCTGTTGTTCAAGAGATTCCAGAAAAGGATTTTGTGTTGTTTTTTTCTCCCCCTCAGCAGATATTGATTGCAGTCTCACTGAGATTCTCCAGAGGGGATTTCAAAAGGAGGCCATGACTACCTTCCCTCTGCCAATTTATCAGCTCTACATTACACAGATATAAGGCTCCCAGCACGGTCTGTTAAATGCAGCAGCACAGAGGAATACTCAAGAGAAAACAAAATTTCCAATTTACTGTCTACCATTAACTTCCGGGAAGATTGGAGCTGTGGAACACAATGTGAGAACTCAAATGGAACACTTGGCTGGACACTGGCTGAACACCAGGTCTGAGGAGGAGAAACAACACAGAATGAAGAGACATGCAGAATACCTGAGGAATTTGAAGCTGTGGAATGGACATTCAATTCACCATCAATAGCCATGATGAAAACAGGCAGGGGGGAGGGAGGAAAAGCCCTAAAACTGAAATTGGGCCTGAAAACAATGCAGATTTCAGAACAGATTAAGACAAGGAAGGAATTTTTCCAGATCAACCCACCCTCAGACCTGCAATTGTAGGAACAAAGGAACTGCAATCTCTTTCCTTAGGAAACCTTTGGAACCAGCCCAGTGCTCGCTGGCAAGGCACCGATTGTTGCACTACAGTCAGTGGTGGCCGGGAGAGCCGTTCATGTGCTTTTCACTGCTGGGAACATCCGTGCTGTAGAGGCCATCCAGGTACGCCTGGGAAATCTCCGCTACCAGGCTCCTGTCTGGGACGGACTGGGCCATTCCATAGATGGCTCCCTAAGCAGAGGAGAGCAGGTTGTTACACAGGAGGAACACCCTCAGCCCAAACACCCCCTCACTGTGTGCTGGCCTCCTCACCATGCCGGTGGTCTTGGCGTTGGGGTCCTTCATGATGTCCTGGATGCTGTCCCTGACATCCTTGAGGAACTGCTCAGCAACGCCGGGCTTTGTGTGCAGCTGCGTGATGCAGAGATGGATGCTGGGCAGGCAGGGCAGAGGGCAGAGATTAACCACCTCCAGTACATACAGATCCATGTTTCCTGAGCACCCAACAGCAGCTGAGCCCTTCTGTGGCCAGTGATAGCCGTGTATCTCCTTAAAATAGCATTCCCACTAAGGGTAATCCCTGCAAAATGCTTGCTGGAACCAGCTCCTTCCTTCCTGACTTCACAATTAGGTTAAACTTTCTCACCTCATTCCAGGTACCTCTGATGTGAAAAATGCAGCTGCCCGCAAGCACGGTGACCCTGCCATCATTTCCCTCTCCTTCCTCTGCAGCTTCTAAGCCATCACCAGAAGGAGGCACCCACCTCTGAGCTATCACCTCAGGCTCTCTAGACTTTGCTTCACATGGCATTTCAAAAATTTTTTCAGTGCAGCTACATCTGGGAGCACTGGCCCCTTTTGTCCACAAAAGCCCAATTTCCCACTTAAGGAAAGTCTCTGACAAAAATTAACTTTACATTGAAAATAATCAGCCCTTCACTGTTCTTTCAATTACCTTCATCTTCAGTGGGCAGGAGGAAGACAGTAAAAATAAATAAATCAATCTACAAACCCTCAGTTAACTACACATGAGATAAAGCCATGGTTATTTATATTTTTCTGCTTCTATTAGATAGAGGTAAATAGAAAGGGAGCCTCAGATATGTCCTCTGCTAGGCTCATTAAAATTATTATTACTTTATCTCCACTGCTGTATAATGGCAATTACAAAAGTGATTCCTGCTCTGCAGAGGAAAATTCTCCATACAATTTATCGGATATGGACAACAGCACTCAGCAAATAGCAAGAGCCACACGGCCCGAAGTTGACCATCCTGCATAACCCTGGCTAAATACATCACTCCCTGGTCTCCACACACTCACCTTGGTGGGAACTGTAGGACATTCAAGTTCCATCCTTTTGCAGCTAAAAAATTAGATAATCGATAGATGTCAAAAGTGTCCGAGCCAATGGAGAGGACAGACACCTCTGGCTTCCCAAAAATGAAGATGCTGTCAATTTTTCTCAACCTTGAAAAGAAGGAGGAGAAAAATGATTGATCAGGGTTACAAGGTTCAGACATTCTGTCCACCCAACTGGAGCCTTAAAGGAAAAGCTACAGAAGGGAACAGATGGCAGCACATTCCCACCCAAAAAATCATGCACCTAGCCCAGGCCATTGGGACTTGCCAAAGGACCTGGGTCATTACATACCCTAAAGTCAAGTAAACTCAGGAAGAAATGGAAAAGAGGGAAGATAGAACAGCAGAAGAAATCAGCTTCTCTCACAGAGCCACCCAAGCACCCCAACAAGGAAGAATATAACCCTTCTTTTGTCCTCCCTCCAGATTTCCCCTCAGCCACAGCTGAGGCGGAAGGAATTCTCGAAGCAAAGTCAGCTGAATGAAGGTGGCTGCACCCCTCCCCTCTGTGCCTCTAAGCTATCTGGGCACAAAGCATGTTCTCCCAGAACTGCCCAGTAGGTTCCTACCCAGCAGGTACCAGGGAAAAACAAAACAGAAGCACTTTGGGAGGAGGGGTCCAGCCCAGGGTTGAAGAGTGGGATCCAAACACTGAGGCACCCACGTACTCGGATTCGAGGAAGCGGGCTGTTTTAATGATCCTCTTCGTAGCCTCGACATAGCCTGACTCGCCGATGTGCAGCAGGGTTGCCCAACATGCAGCTATGATCCCACCAGGTCTGGAGCCTGCCACGGAGGGGGAGGCATAAATTCCCCCTTGCCAGTCAGGGGCTACGAAGAACTGGTACTTCCTGTACTCCTTGTCACTGTAGAGCACCACCGAGGAGCCCTTGGGAGCGTAGCCATACTGCAAGGGGCACAGAAAGGGTTAGAAAGCAGCAAGAGGGCATGGAAATGCATCCAAGTCCTCACCAAGATCCCATTTGTTGATCTGCTGGAGAGCAGGAAGGCCCTGCAGAGGGCTTGGGACAGGCTGAATCCATGGGCAGAGGTTCATCAAGGCAAAGTGCCAGGTTCTGCCCTTGAGTCACAGCAACCCTCTGCAGCTCCAGGCTGGAGCAGAGGGGCTGGAAAGCTGGGATGAGCCTGGAAGTGCTGGTGACAGTGGCTGTACATGAGCCATCATGTGCCCAGGTGACCAATGGCACCTGGCCTGGATCAGGAATAGTGTGACCAGCAGGACCAGGGCAGTGATTGTCCCTCTGTGCTGGGCACTGCTGAGGGCCCTTGAGTGCTGCATCCAGTTCTGGGCCCTCACAGCCAGGGAGACATTGAGGGCCTGGAGCATGTCCAGGGAAGAGAATGGAGCTGGGGAAGGGGCTGGAGCCCCAGGAGCGCCTGAGGGAGCTGGAGGGTCTCAGCCTGGAGAAAAGGAGGCTCAGGGGGGACCTTCTGGCTCTGCACAACTCCCTGACAGGAGGGGGCAGCCAGCAGGGGTCAGGCTCTGCTCAGAGAAGACAAGTGACAGGACAAGAGGGAACAGCTTCGAGTTGTGCCAGGGGAGGTTAAGGTTGGAAATCAGGGGAAATTTCTTTGTGGAAACGGTTGTTAGAAAGAAAGGGCTGTCAGGGTTGAAGGGGCTGCCCAGGGAGGTGCTGGAGTCTCCACCCCTGGAGGTGTTCATGGAACGACTGCATGTGCCACTCAGTGCTCTGGTCTGGTTGATAAGGTGGGGATTGGTCACAGGTTGGACTCTACCTTGGAGGTTTTTTCCAGCCTGAGGGGTTCTGTACTTTGGCACATTGCGCAAAGCATGTGAACAGAGCAGCCCCTACCCCTGCAACTTAGTGCTCCTCCACACAGTAAAGAAGAAATGCCTGAAGGCCGGGATGGCAACAGGAATCACACCCCAAAAATAAAAGCACTGGAAGACCCTTCTCCCCACTCCTTACCTTGTGGGTGTCAGCAGAAATGCTGGTCACACCTTCCACACGGAAGTCAAAGGGACGCTTTAGGGGGAACCCTGCCTTGTCCATGAAAGCAATAAGGAATCCACCCAGGCAGGCATCCACGTGGAAGGGGATTTTGTACTTCACTGCAAGCTGTGTGTGAACAAGAGATCAGGGAACAAAATTATGTGGTTGGGGCACCCAAACTCCACTCACCAAAACACATTTGGCATTTCACAGTTAAATGTTCACTGAACCCTTTGAGAGCATCACACCACTCTCAAGCCGTGGAGGACAGGCAATCTGGAAGGCCTGGCTATTTGTGGGATGCCTTTTCCTGCCTTCCACACAGAGGAAAAACAACATGACATTTTGATAGTTTGCTGTGTTTGCCAAAGGAATGTGACAACATTGTCTGAAAGGAGTATCCACAATGAAGTAAAAGGGCGTGAGCCAAATGAACAGAAGGTCAGAGGCCCTGGCGGGTCACATACAAAATAAATAACTGGAGCACAGAGAGGAAAGAAGTCAAGAGGTGTTTGGAAAATAAGATCCCAGCCCTTTGACTCCTACTCCCTCCACACATTCCTCAGACTTCCACACCAATTTTGGTACAACCAGCAGGCCCTAAATCAAAGCCTTTTCACCAGGTGAGCCATTTAGGTGTTCTTTCCTTTCAGGCAGCAAAGAATGAGCACTTCTGGTTGGTCTCGCAGTCACGCATTCCGCCTCACTCCTGAACTGCATCCTACACACCCTGCTGTTCATCAACAGCTCATCTGAGGACAGTAATACCCTTCCAGCCAGTGGGATCCCCCCACCAAATTCACTGCTTGGCATCCTGGAACCCCTCTACTCTTCTTCTGCTGGTTTTACTGCTACAACACACAAGTTCCTACAGGTAAGGGTATCCTACCTCTGCCACCTCTTCAATGGGGTCCATAATTCCATGTGGGAACTGGGGAGCAGAACAGACCAGCATGGCTGTGTTCCTCGAGATAGCTCTCCTCATTGCCTGAAGATTTAAAGAGAGAAGATGCTCACATTCCATTTACCAAGTGCCATCCTGCCAAAAAAGATAGAGAGTGAGAACATGCAGAGTCTGGTCTTAAAAACCAATGCACAAAAGTGTACAGTGAGGAAAGCAACAAGCTACAACCACTCATCCACTTGGAAATACCATAATACTTTTGTTCACCCTCCTCTGAAATCTGGGGCTATTTATGAAATACATAAATTACCTGATTATAAATTAATACCACAGGACAAAGGGATAACATCCAGTTATTTCAAATACAACCTCATCTGCAATAACAGGCACTTACTCGTGCTGTTTTTCCTTGTTTCCAGAAATCATTCATCCCCTCTCAATCTCCTGACTTGCTACCTCCACAGGTAGATAGTTGCTCTGCAATGCTAATTCCCTCACAGAGAGAGCCTAAAGTGATACCTGAACATCCACTTCCATAGCCTTGGTCAGTGGTATCTGGATCAGCTTCATCCCAAAGTAGTGTGCTGCCTTGTCAAAGGCCGCGTGGGCGCTCACCGGGACCAACCTGGAAAAGGAACAGACCAAATGAACAGAACATTTGCTGTCTCCCATCTCGAGTGGCAGTGGCTGAACAGCCTCAATTAACCCTGTTTTCTGAGGCCTCATATCATTATCAGGGCCTTAAATGTTAAAGAGGGAAGAAAAGAACCACCAGCGTTTCGTTTCTTTTTACATTTTCCCCTCAAAGCAATTAACCAGAGAAATATTTTCCACGCACCATCGAGAAAAGAGGCAGCATATTAGAGACAGCAAATCCTCAATTAGCAGTGTAGTGATTAGCACAATTCCTCATTTGAGCTCCAACCAGCCCAACTCCAGCCTCAGAGTTTTCAGACTAAGCCCTCTTTTGATCTGAATAAATCAAACCCCTTGAATACTTCAAAGGGCCTGACAATCTCTGCTCAAGAGCAGAGCTGATCCGAGCAGGCTGTCTCGAGCAGCAGACAGGTATTGGCAAAATACATCTGCTCAGTACAGCCCCTCAGCAACATCTGTGCCCCCCAGGCTGCTTTAAAACTTCCTGTGCTTTTAAACTCTTCTTTCCACGCAGGTTTCTCTCCTCCAGACAGAGATGGACAAGGAATAGGTGGTAATGAGCTATGAAATGAAGGATTATTGAGGTCCAGCACCACCTCAGCTCAAGGGGGACAGTAAATCCCACAAGCCCCCAAAGGAAAAAGCTGTGGTGGCACCACTCACATTTCTGGCTGTTTGATGCCTCTTTCATAAGCCAGGTCTCTGTATGCTTTGCAGGCCATCAGGATGCTCTCAGTCCCCCCAGATGTCATCTGTCACCAGAAAAGAAGCGAACAAGGAAGAATAACAATGGATGTTGCAGGAGGGAAAAGCAACAAAGGGATGCAGGCACAGCATCTCTTGCCTCTGCTTCAGAGGTGCATGGGACAACTCAGGGGTTAAAGGGCAGCAGAAGCCACTGAAGAACACAAGGCAGCTTTCTGACACTCAGCTTGAAAATGCACATTTAAATGTTGAATCCTCCATTTAAATGGGATGGGGGAAAGGGAAAACAAACAAAAAGTATTAAATTCCAGAGCCCAACAGGAGGGGACCACATTGCACAGTCACCTCGCAAAACTACTCGTACTTAAGCTCTTGATTACCTGGGGATTGTTTGTCTGCATTACAGATTAATTATGCCACGTACACGGAAACAACAAAGTTGATTCTGTGCTAAGTCAGCTGAAGTCCAGCAGGGTTTATTAGCTCTGGAGCAGTGCCACACCAAGGCATGGAGTCAGCTCACAATTGGCACTACTCCTGAGCTACAAAACCTTCCCAGAACCTGGAATGCTGCAGGACTCAGAGCTCTCTCCCACCTCTTCCCTGCAGAGGCCAGCCTAGGTCTGCTCAATACCAGAGCTTCTAAGCCCTCAGGGACACAAGAAATTTTACACCAGGAGGAATTTGTGCATTCCTCTCCCCAGCCAGTCCCTCAGTATCCACACCATCTGCTAACCTTGCCATCCCAGCCCTCTTCACCCTGACCACACGGTTTGCATCAGGAGGTGGAAGAGAGGAAGGCAGACAGGTTTACTATGGCATACTTGAACTCAAGAGCTGGTGCAAATACATAAATTAAACTCTTTACAGGAAGGAATTCCTCAGGTGGGAGGACTGTCTCTTGTGGGTCAGCTTTTATGAGTTCTGGCATGCAGGGGACGCCGGGCACAACCTTCCCCAGTAAAATTTTAACCCGGGAAAATGTGAGGTTGGTTTTTCAAGCAGCCTGCAGGACTGACTTACTGGATGAGCCACAACCTGAGGATATGGGGTAGTTGGGACAGTTATACAGAGGTTCAGGTAAATGAGGAATCAAAACTTACTTATACTGCTTATGGAGAACTAATTTTGCTCCTCAGACCTGCTGAACCAACTGCAACTTCCCATTTTTAACCTCCTTTCCCTCAAATATAAACATAAAAAGGACCCAGTCAGATTTGTATGCCTTATGGCATCTCTAAGTTTGGGTTTTCCTTTGGTTTTCCCTCGCTGACATGGCTGCCAACCCCAAAAATGCCAAGTGTGACTGTGTGACAATGACTAAACACGAAGTACGGAGATAAGGAACAAAGTTCACAGCCTGCCAGGATTTGTTCCTAATACAATCTGAGCCAGCAGCAGCTGCTGCCACAGGCAGTGTGGAAGCAACTGTCACACCACAGACAATTCCTGCTTTTTGGGAGAAGTTTAAAAGCAACAGCTGTCAGAGATAAAACCTAACAGAGCCTCACACTGGATAAAGACATCGCTGCATTAATTGTGAAGCAAATGGATGGCAGCAGGAACACAGTGTTTTAAGGGTTTTATGGGACGTGTCACTCACTTCTCAACGCCCTTTATAGAAAGATCTGTCAGGCTGCGATTACCTTTGGGGGAAAAAAAACCCAAACAGCTGGTGATAGACTGCCTTCCTACTGGGTGGGAGAAAAGGAATGGGATTATTGCGTATTTGTACCTATCCTTGCAACACTGCTTAGGATATTGCAATGATTGTGAAAACTTTGCTAGGAAGGACGTGGGGATCTTGGGATTTGTGTTACTGAAGACCAGGCCTGCTCCTTGTTGGGCAGCATTCCCTACTCTCACCTAGATAATCTGCTCTTGAAAAAGCAGCCTCTGTACAGTCTTATTCCCATTTCAATCCTTCCACCAAAATACCAATATCTTATCTTGCCTTCATAAGTAACAAGCCTTTCATCAAAGTCTGGCTTTATCCCCTGCATGGAAATGCTGAGCCACACACAGCTTTTGGTAGGTCAGAGCCAACACTTGTCAGCAGTCAGTCACATGCAGGGTAAGGAAGAGCATCCAGGATGAATCCTTCTCCCAGGCACCCAGACCGGCATGCAGACGACCACATAGAAAGCTTGTTCAGGCAGCTGAAAATCCACCCAAAAAGCTGAACTGCAGCCAGCTCAGCTTCCTAAATTGGCCCACAGTCAGCACATCGTGAGTCTCCACCACGGAGAAGTGTCAGAATCTGCAGCAGCACCTTTAGCCCAGCACAGATCCAACAGCAAAATCCTCTTGGTCCACATGGATTATACCTGTGGATGGAGCCTGCTCCTTCACAGGAGGCTTTGTCAGCTTAGCCACTGACAGCAAACTCGTTCTGCTGTAGCCAGAGCCTGAATCACTGTCACAGGATCCAAGTTCCCCAGTGCCTGCAGCGCCGGCACCCGGCCAACGCGTGGTGATTCAGCACCCGCCAAGGGCTCACACACATTCTTCTCTCCCCTCAATGAAAGTCCACAGTCTTGGGCCATGCCATGGGGAAAAGGGGCTGGAAACAGGCATTGTTTTAAGCAGCTTTGCAACCCTGCACTATCCTCAAAGGCCAGGCAAAGTGTGGGGGAAAAAGGAAAGTAAACAGACATTTTTTGTTCTTGATTTATTTGTTGTTTTCCAAATGGGAGGAGAGAGCACAGGGAATAAATATCCCTCCTGCTTTCCAAACTCGGTATATCACTTCCATCACTCCCTCCCCTCCAAATCCCAGTGCTCTGGAACCTCAACATTACAACAGCAGTAAGACATATGGTCCCTATTCCAGGATTTCTTTGGCCATGTCACTGTCAAACTGTCAGACATTAAAGAACCACTTTGGTTCGTGGTCTCTAAAGTTTTGCTTCCATTTTCACCTGAAGAAACACATCTACTCAGACCCTGGAGACAAAGCTGACCAAAAGTTTCACTGAGCTGAACCACTCCATGAATATTTAAAAAAAAAAAAAAGCAAACTCCAATTTATTTCTAGGGTAACAGTTTAAAAACCACACCACAATCCACAGCATGGTCGTAACATTGTGGCAGCCTCCCATAAAGCCCCTGGAAACCTGCAGGTTGTAAATTCCACAACTTGTGTCTTTCAAGGTGACCTGCTCATCACTACAGATAAAACCTGACAGATCTGCACTGTTTAAGCCCCCCTCAAGACACATAGCTCACATCTCCCTACTTCAAACGTAGAGCCAAAGCTTGGAAGCCTCAGAATTTGGGGAGAAGAGACAAAATGGGTTTCTACAGGAGGTTTAGGCTTGCATCTGATGATTTTGCCCCCTCTCTACTGTCCTCAACTGTAGAATAAGTAGAAGAATTCACAGAGAGATCCACATCAAATACTCACGTCACCCACACACAGAATTTTTCCCTAGACTTCAAAGCTGTCCTTTCTTTTTAAAGTTCAAAAGGGAAAAAAAACAACTGAAGCTTGCATAAAAGTGGTGATTTCTCCTCACATTACAGGGGAAATCCACAGAGCCAACACTGCAAAACAAAGCACCTTGTGAACATGAACACATGCACACATCAGACAAGAACAAACTCCCCTGTTCCTCTTCTATGTGCTGAGCTTAATTAGTCCTTCCAAATCATTGCAAGAATGCGATTAGAATCTTCCAGGCACCCAAACTCACCAATTCCTGTCTCTTTGCTCTTGCATAACATAATTAAAAGTAAGAACAATGGCAGTAATTAGCGAGAAATAGGAAGCATCTATCCACTGCTGAAAATTATTACTTTTAAAACTGCTTAAAAACCTGAAACATCTCTCAGAGCGATTTAAGGCAAAGGCATGTCTGAACCCCCCCACAGCCACCAGGGCATTGTTAGAGCTTTTATGCCCATGTCAACAAAGAAGAATTACAGCCCACATGGCTCAGCTAAAGACAACTCCTGTAAATAATGCAAGCTGCTCATCTGATTTAACATTCAGAAATGTAAAAAAGACAGGTTTCATTTTGGCATTTATGAAACACACCAAAAACCTTCAAGGAGGAAGCTCCCCTGAGATCCTGCTGATGGAGATGTCCACATGACACGGCAGGGCCACGCAGAGATCCCAGACAGCTGAAAACCTTGGGAACAGCATGGATGTGTCACCGGGCTGCTTTTCCCAGACTGAGCAGCAGAGTATTACTCCCACAAAATGCTGTTCTGCAACACACTGTGGAAACTGGAGCACAAAGGAAGTGAAACTGCCTCACTGAGAAGTCCAGAGAGAAGCTTTTCGGTGCTTTCCATGCAGCACAGACACAGACACCCTCTCCAGAAACACCACCAAGTTCCATCTGCCTTCAGGGACCACCACCAGGCACCAACAAATTCGCCAAGCAGCCCCTGCTGCTTAAATCAGGTGAGTAAATCCAGAGGACAGAGGCCTGGCACTATGACACTCTGCTTCTCAGAGGTGGCAGTGAGGGAAAAAAGCAGTTGTTCTAAACTTCAACACAGCAAAAGTTGAATCAGGTAAACCAGAGGCCTTCTCAGTAGAATGAGCTAGCAGTCCCTCTTGAACAGATTAGTTCAAAGATAAAGATAACTCAGAGCATTGCACCTTCCCTGGTTTAGCATTAAAACCTCTCTGCTTTACAGCCTCATCAGTTATAAAAGCATAACTGCAGCACTCTGAGCCACCAGCTACAGCAGGGCCTTCCCAAGACAGAAAGCAAATCATCAGTTTGAAAAAATGCTCTTTTTAAATGACTTTGTAACCGTCCAAGCCTCCAGAAATTATTCTGAAATGTTAATTCAGTTCTGGGGAGAAGAAAAGAAAATAAGAGAAGTCTTTGAGCCCAACTACTCAAAGAGCATGTGACCTCCATATACCCACCCACATCTCTCCATCAGTGATCAGCAACTCTGGGCACTTCACCATCAGGAAGAAGTGTGGGAGGAAGACAGGAAGTCCACTGGAAACACTCATTCAGACATGATAATTACAGGGGTGCAATTAATCTTCCATTTCCGGCCGATCAACTCGCCCGCCCTCCCCTTCTCCCTGCAAACTGGGCTGTGTTCAAGCAGCTAGGACAGAATTCCACAGCAGGTTGTGCACTTTCCCCTTTGCTTTGTGGCACCATCCTCGAGAGAGAGAAGAGGACAGAAGGAAAAGCAGGATTCCCCAGAGTATATTTGTTTGGCAGTTTTTTACCCGTTCCGACCTTCTCTTAGGCAATCCCACCTTTCCATTTCAGTGGGAGAGCACCCAGGGCCAAGGCTGACACTTTCACATCACATTTTACGTAACAAATCCGGAAGGCCCCCGGTGCAGGTGTCAGCAAGCAAAGTTCCCCAAGCACCCATCAGAGGGACACAGCTCTCTGCCTGTTCTATCAGCTGATGTCCCAACTGCTGATAGAAACAAGCTCCAACAGCTTCATGCCCAGCCTCTGCCCCACTCCAGGGATAATCGCCCTGGTGTTCTCAGCACTGCAAGCCAGGAAGGAGCTGAGATGAGGTGAAATGGTTTTTGTAAGCAAAGAGGCACGTTCCTCCTCTAAACTTAAAGGTGGTACAAGGAATATAGTCCTGAGAAGAAATGTCAGGTCAGAGGGTGTCACCTCCTCCCATCAAAAGCAATCACATCTTGCACTCCCACAGTTGAGTTCATCTTCAATCCCACTGGGAGTCTGATCCCAACTACACCTTCTACAAAGCTACTCCAGGACTCAACTCCTTAACACAACCAAGCCTCCAGCTGACAGGGAAAGCCCACTCAAGGCCAGTTCAGCTCATAAGCTCGTGTCAACTTTGCCTTCCAACACCGAAAGCATCAGTTTAAGAACACACGTTTGGACTCTAGCTGGGAATTTTATCAAGGCTGTAAAACTGGTTTGCACTGGAAGGCCACATAAGCCTGGAAATGCAGCTTTCCAGCTGGACAGCTGACAATCCATGCCATGCCTGCTTCTTGGTGAGTAGCCAGCCAGCCAGCCGGCCTTGCCCTCGAGCTCAGCAATCTGGCAGGCTCACAGATTTCCAGCTCAGAGACTAAAACTGAGGGGAGCTTCTCAGAGTGACACTTCTCTGTTAACAATTACCCACTGACAACCAGCCAGGCTGCATTACACCACTTCTCTTTTCCAACTGCCATCAAGCCTGTGTCACTTACGAGTGGGGGAAAAAGGCTGAAGTAAACAGTCTTGTTTAGAGAACTGTTTCTCTGAGTTAAATTGTCTCTCATAAAGCTTCACCAAGAAGAGAAATTAAGCAACCTCCACACAGCTGGCACGGAATACACAAGAATGAGCTTACCCTCAGTCTCATCTGGAGAGCACAAGGTACATTCAAACTTATCAAAGTCAAAAATACCCAAAATGTTAAGGAGGCAGTTGAAGACAGGCTACTTACAGCACCACAAGAGCTGGGGCCCCCGTGGAAGAGCGTACAGGCAATCCTCACTACTTCTGCTTCCATCTTCCTCAGACCAGGGAATATATCCGGATGCAGAGGATTACTCCAGGCAAACTCCTCATACACCTTCAGAAAACAAAGAGAGAAAGTTAGACTTGCAGATGAGGCTTTGAGAACTCCCCATGTGCACTGCAGAAGCAAATTAGCTGCATTTTACCATAAGAACACCACAGGACTTAACTGCTCCTGCAAATGCCACAAGCTGGGAAGCTGTAGCTGAGGAGTAAAATAAAGAAAAAATAAATGTTTTTCTAAGGCATTCAGACCTCTGGAGTGATTCTACAGCACAACAATATCTCTTGTTGAAAGAACAGATTTAACCATTTTGCTGTTTTTAAAAAAGAATACAGCATATACCCTGCAATTGCTTTACACAAAACACACAAAAAGAAAGTGACTTTGCAGAACTTGTTTTCAAGTTTACTGTTAAGGGGGGGTTCTGAAGCAGGCAGAAAAGCACAAATGCCCACCCACACCACAACAAAAGTGGCTGTGGAAACCGGTATTTCTGCTCACTCCACAACAGTGGACTCACAGGATACAAGGCTGGAACAGGCCAGTCCCAACCTCCTGCGGTCCAGATCAAAAAGCAACTGCAGGGATGTTAAATAAAATACAGCAAAATAAACCAGTGAACAATCAGCACAAACAAAGGGAATGTTTCCACAAAGTGATCCAAGCTGAGGCCCCTCCAGAAAGGCTGCTCTGAGCTTTGTTTCCCCAAAAGTGGCCCCGAAAATGTCAACACGAGGAGGAAAACAGCAATAGCAACCACCAAACAGAGCCCATTACAGCTGCTACAAAAACTGTTCCTAGGAGCAAGAGGGCCAGACTTCCCTTTCTAGCAAAACAACTCTGGAAGGAGATGTACTTGAAAACAAACCTTTAGGCTGTTTAGGTTATTTTCCAGCCTTCTCAAAGGGAAAAGTTCCTGAGCAGGTAAACAGACTTCACAAAGACGCCACTGAGGAACGTCAGTGCTCCATTGTTTAAGATTTGGACCACACAGCCACGCCAAAAAACATTTCACAAAGCTTCTTTTTTGCTCAAACCAAGAGGAGTTTAGTTTTGCTCAGTGAAAGTTGTTCCAGTCCCAGTCTCCAGTTCACTTCTAATTACTAATTACATTCTCACTCAAAACAGCACCTCATCTGATTAGATCCCAGTTATCTCAACAAGGTGTTTTCACAGGGACAGTTACGTGGCCAGAGTTACACTGCCCAAATTGCCACTAACTCCTCTTCCCAGACTTAAGTTTTAGATCTTCCCTATTTATTTTGGGATGCCGGAAAAGCTCTGAGGGGTTTCTGGTCACCCTGAAGACGCGAAGCTGGCCTGCTTGCACTTTACCTTCACCAGCAGGTGGGTGAGTTTCTCTTCACCACTGTACACAGTCCCGGAGACTTTCCCATCCTGCCAGCGTACGTCTCCTGGAAGAGAGGGAAGAGCACACTGCTCAGAAACACAGCCATACCCAGCCGGCGTGGAAAAGCACACGGAAAATCCCCTCAGTCCCGCAGAGGAGGACTCAGCTTTTGAGATTTCCCCGAGTTTTGTGGCCCAGGGACAGCTGTGTGTGAAGCTGAGCCTCTGGCACCGCGTGAACTTAGCAAACAGCAATAAAATGATGACTAAAGAGTCTCCACATAACCAACATGTAGCTGCAGCAAGCAGTTACATTAATATGCAATCCACTTAATCCCCAGCAGTCTCCCCAAACTGCTGTTCAACTGGACACTAAATTAAAGCCACTTTTAAAGAGCACCCACCACCACTGTAAGCTGAGAAGACAGAAAGGCCAAGTTTGTACTGCTAAAATCCACAGTGCTGGCACCTCAACTGAATTTCACCTAAACCTGTATTTCTAGGAAACTTCCAAAGGGGAGTGGTGGGGCTGAGGGGATGTAGGGGAATAGGGGAGACTTTAGAAAAGGAAAAAGAACCCATTGAAGGAAGGAAACAAGAATTTAAGAGAAAACACAGAAGCAATATTAACAATATACAGCAGTAGAAAAGAAGGAGGTTGTTCCAGGATACTCAATCATGAAATTGTTTTGTTTCTGAATTTGGAGCAGATACACTGTTCTAGCAGAAAATTCAAGGCATTTCTCAGATTTGGGATAGGAGCAGGGCAGTCGTATCTTCTCCTCTGGACAGGAAGTCACCCAAATTTGCTCATTAGGAGTAACACGTACACAAATCAGGGGGAACATGTTTACACGAGAGAGGCAACTCAAATTCAGTGTCAGACACTGCTTGTGTAGACTCAAGCCAGGAGAACATCATCATGACTCTCCCACAAAAGGCTTTTTCAAGGTACAAACCATTGTCTCTCTTAATTGAGGTCATAGTCTTGGAAATTCCCTAACAATCCTACATGGAAGTTGCTTTTTTGATTGTGAGTATTTTCTGGGGATTCACAGAAAAACACATTTCTGGTAGAAGTCAAACATCAAGGCAACTGCTCAGAAATGCAATCCAAAAAGAGAACTTCCTCCATATTTCTCTTCTCCTCAGCTCTCCCATCTCTCCATCAGCCTAGAATTCTTGTGGAAGGAACAGAATTTCAAAATGTAAATACCTGAACGCAGTACTAGGACTCATGAATCTTAGTCACATCCAGAAGGAGAATAGGCAAAAATTTGCAAGAGGACAAAATATTTAAGCTGAAACCATGAGCAGGAGTCACTGGGACTCATTTAACAGAGGAAGTGTCATGTTTGGTGCCTGAGCAGACCCACCTCTGCTGCAGTACAGACTCACCTTTTGAGCTGTACTCTTTCATCTTCTGCAGCACTTCAGGCTGGCTCATGCCTTGTTCTGGCAGCGCTTTGATATAATCCTTTTCATCTTTCAGGAAGGATAAACTGGAAGTGACATCATTCAAGGCTTCATCAATCTTCTTTTGAATCTAATAAGAAAGAAAAAAGCCTATCAAACAATGGCACTGGTCAAATTCTAAACAATTGTTGAGTGTGTGCAGGACAGGACCCGCTGCCTACATCTGTGGTGTTGATGGAACAGACAGGAACAGCTCGACTGGGAGCTTTGACCCCTTAAGGAAAAAAACCTGCAAACTTTTTTAAGTCACAGTTTTTAATTTGCAGAGGTCTTCAGATGCATTGGTTTGTACCTTGCCTCCTCTACCACCGCCCGCACAGTTTAGAAACTCATAGAAACAGAGACGCAATAAAGAAATCTCCACCACAGACACAGTTCAGAGATTTCTTTCTTCCTGCCCACAGCTTGCACTCAGGAAACCCCAGACTTCTTCTCACAACACATTCCAAAGCAAAGATTCTTCTTCCAGGCAACACAGATGTTGAAGTATTGACTTTTGGACATTGGAATGCCTCAAAGTCAAGGCCTCTTGTGAGCACCTGGTAAGCTATCAGGTATGAGCCTACCAAAGAGCAGAAAGAGGACACAGATAGGACACAGCAGGAGGGCACTGGCACAGGGGAGCAGCATTAGCCCTGAGAAGGGAAGTCTGGACACAAAAGGGATTGTATAAAGTGTCCTTTTCTAACAGGCAGGCAAGAAACATAAGCAGAAGAGAATTTGTCTGATCAAGGGCTACTCAGGTCAGCAGGTGAAAGCTGGGGCACTTAACAGGACAGGGAGGGGATTTAGTCCCTTCCAGAAGGATGTAAGAGAAACTGGAGAACTCCTTCCGTGTTCACAGCAAAAGGAAAAAAAATTCCTCTGTGGTACTGTCTTTGGATAAAATTGCCTGGAACAGATCTGACCCCTGGCATCAATGCGTAAATACACCAGCACAGCAAGCAGCAGGAAGTGCAATCAAGTGTGATACCATCGTTTACGAGGCAAAATAAACCCAGCTGTGCATTTCTTCATCCCAGAGCTGTTAACATGCTAAAACATGCTGACAGTTGTGGTTTCAAGTCTTTATGCAAAAAAAAAAAAAAGCAGTTCCCAAACACTACAGCTCATGTGTCATTTTAATGATTACACAAAGTGCTGATATCTTTCTGCGAACTTATCTGAGCTCTTGCTTGATTAAAATAAATACCCTTCCACATTGCACAACAAACCCTTGGCTGTCTCACACGTCACACTGCTTCAGAACAACTCCACTTCAATCCTGTCCCTTCTTCCAGAATTAAAATGATTTTCGTAAAATCTAACAATGAGGAAACATTACTGGAGAATTCACTCATTCTTGGTTAACATAAATAGCTCAAAAGTTAAAAAGAGGTGGAACCCCCTTCTTATGGGAGTGATACTACGACAAAAAGATTGGGTAGAAATTCTATCTGTCATTAAACCAGGAGACAGGAGAAGACATTCTGGATCTATATCCTTGGATCATTAGGATCACAGTGACATGACAACAAAGATGCACAGAACTGTATATTCTCCAAGAGAGCTGAAACAAGGACCTGGAATAATCCTCTAAGTAGTTGTTCAAATACTTACTACAGCCCCAACAAATGGCATTTTTCTCAGCAGTTTAAAGAACTGTTTTTTCGTTCGGGATGTCAAACCTGAAAGACAAAAGGCAGAAATGAACCTAAGAAACAAAAAAAAAAGAAACTTCTGGTGCAGCTCGTGATCCAGGCTCAGCATTCCTGATCCAAGCTGAAATAACACAGTGACCCAGGGGACATGGTGAGACAGACAAGTGAATCCAAGGGCAAAGTTTTCAGGGATGGACCATGCCATGGAAACATCTGGACTGCAGAACAGCAGCCATCTACAGGGATCAGCTTTTTGACATGCTTTCTTACTTACATGGGAATTCACACCCACGTGGGGAATTTTACAGGAAAAAGAGGGATTTCAGGGTTTGCTAAAGGTCAGGAATTTTTATCATTTCCTGCCTCTTCAAACCAGAATAGTTACTAGAAAACAAGAACACCGAGCAGCGTGAAACAGGCCCCCAGACCAAAGGAGCGAACAGTTTCGTTTGTGACAATGTCAGCCACAACACAACGCGGATTTGCCCTGCTTGATGGACCGGGAGGTAACTCAGGGAAGGAGGATGGACAGAGGGAAGAGCAGAAATTCCACCACAGCCCAAAGACTCAAATGAGAGAAGCCACTGATGACAAGCACTGGAAAACTCTGTAGGTAGCTCTAAAGGCAGGAATGAAATCAGGATGACACAGATGCTTTACAGCCACCAAAAATGCCTTCCCAGTCCTACCTGCATACCAGCAGTTATAGGACACACTAAAAAATAACTAAATAAAGTTTAAAAACCAACCATTTTAAGACTTTGCAATTTTATCTACACTTCATATATATTTCACCTCATATATACAATTTGAAAAGCTACCCAAGGACACTAATTGGCACATTCTGTAGCAAATACTTGTTAGTGCTCTGAAAATAACATTTCTGATGCACATCTCAGTGTGTGTACTGTTTCATTAATAATTTCCACAGTGAGAAAAGACTGTAAACTCCTGAAAAATTCTGACAATCTGATCAGATCTTCTAAGAGCTAGTGAATACTTAAACAAAATACATTGTGCAACAGTACATATACTAGGCAGGAAGATTACTGTCCTGAAGAACAGTTTCATACCAATTTATTCTTTACAGACATTACCACTGTTCAGCTACCCCCATCCCTACAAAGAGAAAGGGCTGCTTGAGAAACAGACACACAGCAGGAGACATCAAGTTAAAAACTTGGCTATTTTTAACAAGCTGCCATCGGAGTGTAACTCTAAGGCCTGTGGGAACTGAAGAGCACCTCTGAGGGCATGGCAGTGACCTCAGGCCATCACACGACCAGAGAAAACTGCAGGTTCTGCAGCGTTCAGCTCCACTGAAGAGCTGCCAGCATCAGAAACCACTCAAAACAGGAAGATACTCCGGAAATATAAAAAACAAAAAAATTAAAGAAGAAAACACCCTCACACCATCACATGCAATTATCTTGAACATTCTGAGGATGAAATGTGCTCCTACAGAATCAAGACCACGTCTCCTCCCCCAGCAGGAAGGGAAACAACCAAGGGTTATCCAGACACTCTGCAGCAGTGACTAAGTTCACAGGAACCCAGCTCTCCACAAATCCCCCCAGGGCTTGGGCAAGAAGAGAGTGTTGTGACAAGCAAATGGTTTAGCAGAAGGAAAAAAGGGAGACAAGGGAAAGGGAAGGAGACAGAAGCACATTCCATGCACCCCCTGACGGAATGGGAGACCTTCATTTACCAGACAGGCCTTGACCTTAATTTAGAAGGGAGCTTGGTAAATATTAGGTGTCAGCAGAAAGTCTGTTTTAACAAGTGTTTGGCCTTGTTTCACCCTCTTTCCTTCCACTGCTCAGGAACAACTGAGGGTCACCTCCCCTCCCTCCAAAGGTAAGAAAATCCCCCATCTCAAATACTTACTCTCAGGCTGGCAGAGGAAGCCATGCAGCCACACGCTTATAAGTGTGGAAGAAAAGGTCAACCCAATGAGCTGCCAGGGCTCAAGTCCATCACACCGGGCATTCACAAAGCCTGTCACTTTCTCCCAGTACATCTGGAGGATTTCCTTGTAGGGAATAATGGCATCCTGTGCAAGGGAAAACCAGGAGGATATGAGGAAAGTGCAAATGAAAACAAGCAGGGCATCAAAAAGCCTACTGTTGATTAAAAAGGTGCTTTCCAGGTGCAGACCTCATGCTTTCCTTAATTCCTACAAATACAACAAGTAGGAGACAGTTTTTATTCACTTCCAGTCAGGAATCACAGATAAAAATACACGCCTTGAGAAACTTCAAATATTGAGAGAGAAGCACCAAGAGCAGATGAGCAAAGTAAGGTTCTCTGTATAGTACCAAGAACCACCACCAGATCCTACCACTGCCCAAGAGGAGCAACTGTGTTAATAACTTTTTTCCAAGGAATTATCAGGTGGTGAGTAAAGGCATCACCAAAACAGGTTTATTAAGTACCTCGGGCTGGATTTTCAATGAAGATGGAAGCACTCAGCAAGTCCTTAAGTTAAAGATCTAATTAGCACCTCACACACCAAGGGAGGATGGGAGAGGAAAACACTGCTGCCGCCAAAATAACCCCCAGAAAACGGTGATGCAAGAAGAATTTCAATGTCAAACCAGGAATTACTGTCGGGACGCAGCCCAAGCTCCTAATCAATAGCTTCAAACCAGATGCTCTTTAAGAGCGTCCAAACAGGGCGAGGAAAACTGGATGTGCACAGGAGAAAAAGGACATTTCCCCCTAAACACAGTTCTTCCATCCAATTCTCTGGGAAAAGGTTTCTAGAAATAAGAAGAATAAGCAAGAACAGAGCCCTCTTCCAAATCCCTCTTCCCTTTCGACCAGCCATCCAGCCCAGTTCTGCTCAGTTTTACGAAGGGGATCTCCAGCACCTGAGAGCTTCACCCTCCAAACAACAGGGAAAGTAAGTGGGGCCTTTCAAAAGATTTGTAACCAAACCTTGGGAGGAATAAATCCTTGATTCCTGTGCTGCTGGACTTTGGGTGGGAATAGAGCAGTTTTTCAATAAGCCACTAAATTAAAAACTGCTAAAACTTTGCTTCTCAGGACCCTTCACAGGCCTCACTCCTGGGTCAAGCCAACAACAGAACCAAATTTAATTAATTTTTTTAAGGGGGTAACGTGTCATTCATTAACAGCGTTTACCCTTTACAGAGGAGGGTTTTCACCCATGTCCCAGCACAGGCTGAAGGGACACGGACTGAATTCTGCAAAAGGCAGCACTCAGCTCTGAGAAGCCAAATTAGCACCTATTCACTTGGCAAGGGCAATTTAAAAATACATCAGAGCCACTTCAGCCTCCAAAACAAGGTGGCTGCACAAACCGCTGCAATTAGGCAATGTCCCAGCTGCAATTAGGCAATGTCCCAGCTAATGAATGCCCTGTCCTCCAAGCACTCACCACAAAGCCGATTTAACCCCAGAATTTAAGGGAAGAGCCACCTTTTACAGCTAACCAGAGGTGGTACTTAAGTTTCAGCGAGTTTGCACAATCTTCACTGGCAAATCCCTGGAAATGAGCATTTAACCAGCAACAATGACTTTGGTGCTTTGCCTGAGAGGAAATGCCAGGATATCATTCCATTCTGGAACTGCACTTAAAGGATGGAAATGGAGCCACTAATGGGCTGGTGTCTCAACAGCTGTTCTCAACTCATGGCAAGAAAATGCTGCAGCATCAAATATAAAGTGGGCTGTGCTATTTTTTTGTCCTGAAGATGGAGGATACTCTAAGCCCTGAATCAAAATGAAACACAACCTTCTTGACAGAAGTCATTCCAGTCAATGACCAAGTCAAAATAAATAAAACTGGCAAGAGATTGACCTCACTCTTGGAGAGAGCCCTGGACAGAAGATCCCAGCTGACTGCACGTTTTTTATCACTGAAACCCCTGAGCACCGACATACAGGAACTCAATAGTATATCCAAGTTTTGAACAAATAAGATTTTCATTATGTTTATTCTAAGACACTGAAGAATTTCTTTCCCTTTTTTGCTTTAAAAAAAGCAATCTGAAATCAATCCACAAGCGATACAGTTCGACCAGGTAAAGATTTCTTTGTATTTCTAACTTTCCTTCTTCACTCATTTCATACTTAGATGAGTTTGAAGGATGAGGTTGATCAATTAAGGAGGATACTAAAAACCGGGATCAAAAAACCCAGTGAAAATTGGCATGGAGGACGAGTGAGCAGTAAATGACAATTTCTCGGATCCCTGGCTAACCGTGCACTCAGTTTTTCCCAAGTGCTCCTTTTTTCTGGAAGTATCCAGCAAGACATGAGAGACCTTTACCTTCTGAATTATTCACTTAATCCCACAGAAACCAGAGGGCATTTAGAAGGTTGCATTCAAATGGTTTTATTTCACCCAGGAACATGCTGGGTTAAAAGGCAGCTTATAAAAAAGAGGGAGAGTGACTTTTTACATGGGCCGAGCGACGGGACAAGGGGGCGCGGCTTCACACTGACAGAGGGCAGGGTTGGATGGGATGTCAGGAAGAAATCCTTCCCTGTGGGGGTGGTGAGGCCCAGAGCAGCTGTAGTTGCCCCATCCCTGGAAGTGTCCCAGGCCAGCTTGGAGGGGCTTGGAGCAACCTGGGATAGTGGAAGGTGTCCCTGCCCACGGCAGGAGGTGGGACTGGACGACCTTTAAGGTCCCTTCCAACCCAAACCATTCTGGGATTCTCTACGATTGCAGTCCCATACCACTTCCTCATTTTACAGGGAGGGCGCAGGGGGAATAAACAGCCTCTGTGTGGCCCAGCCATCGGAATCCAGCTGCCCTGCAGCTCTGGAGGCGCTGCTCAGAGTGAAAAACTCTTACCGCTTCCCCAGCTGGGCTAAAGACAACAGGCTGACCTGATTTTAAACCTGTCTACAGGACAGAATTTCATGCAAGACAATAACCTGCTTATTTTTGAAGGCATCAAAAAATAAAGGTTTCCCTTCCCATTAGAAGAAAGTAGATAAGCTGGTTTTATTTCTGTAAGAGAACCTTCCCCACACAAAAGCTTCACAAGACACAGGATTATTTCAGAAGCAGTTTAAAAACCTGATTTATGAGCACACTAAAGAGCAGGGAGAAAAAACATCTCCACTGGAGGATTTGTTTCTAATTCTCAAAGCAGTAAGACAGACCCAGGCATCAGATAAAATACTAATTGCTATCATTAGGACTTGCAGTGCTCATTTGTACTGATATTAATGCACTCAGCTACCTAAGCAGTTTACATATTGAATTTTTAGCTGCACAGATTAGGAATACATCCTTAGTACTTTATTTCTAAAAGCCATTAGCTAGCTGAGCTGGTTCCAGGGATAGCACTTACGCCACTACAAAAGAGCACAAATTAACTGCACTAATGCTCTTCTGTCCCAGATGATAGAAAAGGGAGGGGGGAGGAATGCCAAAGCTAATGAGAGCACATTTCGCATTTTTGCCAGAACAGCATTTCCCTGCTGCGAGTTTTAGGATGCAAAAAAGCTTAAAAGAAAAAAAAAAAACAAAAAAGAGAGAGAAACAGAAAGGCAATAAACTGGAGAACCTCAGACTCTTGTTACAAGTGCCTTCTGTTTCTGTGGAAATGGAAACACTATCTGAGTTTACCTGTAGGAAAAATGGGAAGAAAGATCTTATCAGCTGAACCTTCCTTCCTGCAAAAGAAGGTCTAAAGTGGGTTTAAAATGGGGCCACAGAATGAAAGTAGCTTTAAAAGGCAAGTTTATGCTATGCAATGCCATGAGGCTGACTGAGCGAGGAGGAAGTGCTAAGATCAAAGAACCACAGAAAGGCTTGGACTGGAAGAGACCTTAAAGAGCATCCTGTTCCAAACTCCTGCCGTGGGCAGGGACACCTTCCACCAGACCAGGTGGCTCCAAGCCCCACCCAATCCGGCCTTGAACACTTCCAGGGATGGGGCAGCCACAGCTTCTCTGGGCAACCTGTGCCAGGGCCTCACCACCCTCTCAGGGAAGAATTTCTTTCCAATATCCAATCTCAACCTACTCTCTGTCAGTTTATACCACAACCTCAGCTTTCACCTGAATCCACATATTCCCAAACCAGGGACCCTCTGACCACTTCCCCACACCCTAACCTGAACGTCTGTGTCTGCCATCAGCTTCCCTCACGTCCCCAGAGCTGAGGCAGGAGGTGGCTGTCACACAACTCAGCACACAGTAAATCAAGGCCAAGGGACATGGCTCCAGCAGCACAAGTTAGGTCAGCTCCGACTACGGGAGCACGCGGAATACCGGTGCTGCCACTGTAATTAAGGCCTCTGCTCCAACACAACGAGTTTTTCTGAGGAGAAGCTTCCTGACTGAAAACAAACCACACAAAACCAGCAAGGACACAGCAGCTTTGCTTATTTATTCTGCTCCTAAGTAGAAGGAAGGCTTCAATTAGCCCTGCCTTCACTGACACCTTGTTGCCTGCACGTGCTCTGGCCACAAGGCACATCTGACCAGCGTAACCAGCCCGGCCGCAGGCAAGTACTGGACCCACAGCCACCAGCCTGCCGACTTCCTACCGGAGAGCCAGGAATGGCATTGAGCAACACCACCCCAGCCTCGTCAGAGGGAGCTCGTTGCTGCCTGTGCCTGCGGTGTTTTGACTCGCACCCCAGTAATGACTCTGCTCCTCCGTCCCTCCCTGCCAACCCCAGCCTGACAAATACCTTTGCATAAGCACCAGGCAGGGAATATTTGTTAGTCAGCTCCTAATTACAGCTCGAGGTCTGGACCACGCGCTGCCCAGCCTGACCACAGGATGTGGGCAGACCGACACCGGATGCGTGATCTCTCAGAAATCAAAAATCATGAACTTTTGGATGTGTGGGATGAATTAAGGGAAATTAAAAACACATTCAGGCCATGCTCATCTTTCCACAGCTCTCCAGTACCACCAGTTTCACTTGCATTACATTCATTTCCACCACTACCACACTGAAACTTTTTCCAGAATGACAGCAGTTGGGGGTGAGGGGGGCTTGCCATGTATAGTGTCTGCAAAATGAATGTACACATACTGTCCCACCAGCCCTGAGAGTTCAAGAGGAGTGGCTAAACAATGGCTAATTATAGCTTCTGCACAAAAACAAACAAGGCAGCAAGTCAGAGTAAGAACAGCAGCATTCCAGCTTCCACTGCAGAGATGGAATGTAAAACTACCAAAACAAAATGGGAAAAGGCTGATTGAAAGCTCAAGAAATGTACGATTTTACAGGAGCTCAAAGGACTCCAAAAATCAGGTACAAGTTCAAATTTCATTCAACCCAAAACACACACAAGGTCGTGTTCACTTTGCTCACTTAGTCAAACCAATCTATAAAAGCTCCTGCAAACATCTAGGCATGCTCTAGGCAGCACAGACCTCACGAGAGACAGGATCCATCCCACGGATGCTGCACTTGAACTCATCATGGATCTCTGTGGGTCACCAGCTCCAAGAATATGCAAGCAAACATCCTCTGCTGACACCCACGATAATTAGGGAAAAAGAAGCGCCCAGCCCCCTGCATGCTGGGGCTCATCTGGACATATTTCATTCCTCCACTTGGCCTCCTCTCAGGCTCAGATCACTGCATGCCTTCTGGAGAATAAAATGGGTGTTTCTTTGAAATATTTCGTGAGCATCTGGGTGCCACAAAGAGGTACCCGCAGCATTAAGACATGAAGTCTTGGCAGGAGCTGTCTGGAAGCAGACCCCAGCATGGCAATTGTTCTGGGAGCAGGCATCCACGAACAAAGGCAGCACCAAGCCCTGGCACAGCTTCCCAGCAGGGTTATGCAAGCCTCGGACAAAGCCCCCAGTATCAGCACAAACTGAACGCTGCTATTATACATTAAGGCAAGTCCAACCACAGGGCAGAATCCTGAAAAATTATCTTATTAACAACAACACACAGAACCCTTCGACCCCTGCAATACCTACTCACATGCCCTTCCGAATACGGGATGGATAAATCTTGACGAGCAAAGAGAGGCAAAGGAAACACTCAGAACACAAAGGATTGAGTGACTTATACATGCAAATTTCTAGGAAATATACGTATTTCCTAACACAGAAAACTGTATCACAATCACCACAGCAAATAGACCAGAACACCTGCTGCCATATCAGTTGGCAGAATCCGAAATCTCAGTTCATGCTCTAAGGGCAGGACAAAAACATATACTAGGCCTGCTAGCGCTTGAAAGGGATGCAAAGCGCTTTCACTGCCTGGGATGCAAAGAATAGGAGCAACAGAATTGTAGAATCACAGACTCATTTGGTTTGGAAGAAACCTTGAAGATCATCTCATTCCATCCCCCTGCCATGGGAAGGGACACGTTCCACAAGACCAGGTGCTCCAAGCCCCTCCAGCCTGGCCTGGGACACTTCCAGGGACAAGGCAGCCACAGCTTCTCTGGGCAACCTGTGCCAGGGCCTCAGCACCTCACAGGGAGAAATTATTTCCTAATATCTAATCTAAACCTTACATTCTGTCAGTGTGAAGCCATTCCCCCTTGTCTCTTGTAAATAGTCTCTCTCCACCTATCTTGTCAGCCCCTTCAGATACTGGAGGCCACAATTAGGTCACCCCAAAGCCTCTCTTCTCCAGGCTGAACAATCCCATCTCTCCCAGCCTTTCCTCATAGCAGAGGTGCTCCATCCCTTTAATCATTCTGGTGCCTCCTCCAGACTCACTCCAACAGCTCCATGTCCTTTCCTGTGCTGGGTCCCCCCAGGCCGGAGGCAGCTCTGCAGGTGGAGGTCTCAGCTGAGCAGGGACAGAATCCCCCCTCCCCTGCTGCCCACGCTGGGGGATCAGCCCAGGGCACACGGGGTTTCAGGGCCAAGGCACAGCCAGCTGCCACCCACTAGCACCCCCAAGTCCTTCTCTCAGTTCCATGGTGGAAGCAGCTGGTGCAGGAGAAGATCAGATGGAGACATCATTTTATTGGCAAAGTTGTGTATTTGGAAAAAGAGACAAGCAGAACCCCAAAAATCCTTACTCAGAAAGGGGCTCTACTGAGCCCCTTTGAGCACAGAAGTCTCAGCAAGGCCGTGATTGCTGCCACACCAGGCAGACCACACGCAAGGAATGCTGTGATTAGGTTTATCTCCACACCACCAAACGCTGCTGCAGAAATCCCAGCCAGGAAGTGAGAGAGGCCTCACCTCAGCGGACCCTCCCCTGCTCAGAGATTCAGATACAACTTCTAAGGGTAGAAAGAGAGTGGGGAAACTGAGTAGGCTGGACATGAGCAGAACGTGGAAAAAGAAAGATTTTACTCTGTCTAGGTAAGAAAATTTCCAGTGCCTCGCACAGCCTTTTGCTAAGGTCACAGGAAGGATGGCAGAGGGAAACCACAGTTTAGGAAAAACGTTATGTATCAATGTTTCCCCACAGGAAGCCTCATTCCCCGAGTACAAAGCCAACTTCCTCAGCTTTCCAGAAGCCAGGAATCCTGTGCAATAGCTACTGTCTAATATAGTGAATAAAAGAGCAGACCTGAACAGGTCTTCCAGGTGCAATAAGTAGCAATTTTCTCCGAAAAGCTTTGGCACAGAAAGGACTGAAGTGAGAACAGCCTGACCACACAGCACGGCTCCAGCAACCCCAGGCCAGTCTAGACCGCCTCCTGCACAACGAGCAAAGTATTTACCCGGTGCCAAATTTTGGCAGCTGAAAGCGACCCGAACACAAGCTGTGCAGGCTCTTGGTGCTGTCCCAAGCTACCCATGGCTGCACACAGCTCCACGCCAAGGCAGGAAGAAGCAGCAGCACTCGGGTGCTTGGGAATGGAGCAACCAGGCGGGACAAAGGAGTGGGACAAAGATAATGCTGTTTCATTTGTCACTCACCAGCTGTGATTTCAATTTCCCTTGCTGATGGGGGAAAAAACCCAACCAAACAAGCAAAAGCCTAGTACCACTTCCAGGTGTGAGGAACTGCAAGATTCATGCCAGGCCAACGTGGGCCAGGGCCAGCTATATTCCAAGCAATCCCGAAGTTTGCTTCTAGCTAAAAAATAATTGCCAATAAGCAAACAGTGTCTCTAAAAAATAATAAACAAACGGCAAACACTATTTCTCCTGCCAGATCAGCACCTTCACCAAAATTCTGAGAAAAACACCATTCTGCCCCACCCAGGTGAAATAAACAGAGACAGGCAAAAACACCGTTTCTAATCTCCTCTGCCCCGAAACTAGGTAATTACGGGGAATACGGAAAGCAGTGCATGAATAAGAGGGGCACATTTACGTTTAGGGGAATGGTATGGGCCTCTGGTGAGGGCCGAAGAAAGGACCTGACCACCCACCCTCGCACCCCGCCGGCAGCCAGGCTCGGCCAGGCATCCCCTGAGGGCCGTCCGGGACCCCCCAGCCCACACGCCGGACAAGGCCCGGGCCTCGCTGCCTCGCAGGCCGCGCCGGGACACCCCTCTCTCTCCCCCCACCGGCCTCGCACTCGCGGCTCACCATCGCTCCTGCGGCCGCCAGCTCTCCCCTTCCTTCCTCCCTCCTTTTTTTTCCCTCCTCCTCCTCCTCCCGGCGGGGTCCCGGCGCGGCCGCGCTCCGCCCCGAGGCCGCCCCGCCCGCCGGGCCGGCCCCGCCCTCAGGGC
>VZTG01009904.1:33168-62607 GCA_013397845.1 Melanocharis versteri
GGGGCTTGGAGCAACCTGGGATAGTAGAAGGTGTCCCTGCCGATGGCAGGGGGTGGGGACAAGACAATCCTTAAGGCCCGTTCCAACCCAAACCATTCTGTGATATCTTGTGAGGAGAGTTTTTGTTCTGTGCAAAATATAAGGCAGGAACTATGGGCCATTATAGCATTACCCAGCCTGTTAGTTCTGCAAGCAGAATATCGTTTGGGACCAGCCTTGTACAAGCACAGTGGTTTTCAGACATCCAGGGCAAACCTGACAAATACTCCGATGCATTTCGGTTATGCAAAGGAACATTTTGAAGCAATTATGTTGCAGAATAGTTGCAGGGGGGAAGAGGCAGAGATGGGCAGCAGCAAAAGGAAGACAAAACTTCTCACATCAGTAGCTCCTTGTGCAGTGACAGCAGACCTTCATCTGGGGGTGTGTTTCGAGGCCAAACACACAACTGGGTGCTCTGGTTGCCAGTAAGTGTGAACTCAACAGATACCACAGCAGCATTTGGCTCATTTCCCAAAAATTAACACGTGGAGCAACTGCAGTGCACTGTGCCACAGGGTGCTGCCTCTGCCACCTGCAGGATGCACTGCCTGGAGAAACTGCCCCTCTCCTGGGAGATAGCAGCAGGAGCAAATGCCCATATTAAGCCATTTCTGGTTAATCTCTACAGAACACATCCCAGCTTAAGAATTTATAAATCTGTGCAGTCATTTAGACAGATTCTGGTGTGGCGTTTTAAAATTTCGCTCTTAACCTCCCTCGCTTTTGTCTCTACACCCTTTTGAAGCAGATACACAAGCATCAGCTCTTGGCATCTGTAGTTTGCTGCGTTACACGCGGTGACTGTTTGTCTGTTGTCACTGTGCCATCCGAGCTGTCTCCTCACAGAAGATGACACCTGGCATAAGCCAGCAGACAGTACTTTTATCTCAAGCAAACTGCCCTCGTGGGATGGTTTCTAGAAGCGTGCCTAGACATCAGATGCTCTTTTCAGCAGAAAAGGGAACAAACAGAGCTCTTAGTAACCCAATACGAGTCTCACAAAGTAGGTCTTCTTCCTGCATGCTTGCCAAGACAGAAAGCATCTATTCAAGACAACCCCAAAGGAGCTGTGTTTTCTCATTATAAAAACCTCTGCAAAAACCAGTGACCCCAGTCTTCAAGGAAAACGTTGCTCTTTGGAAAATAGTCTTAAAACCCACATTTATGTATTCTAAGTAACGTCTTGCTCTCGAGGGAGTGAGAGGAAATCTTGTTTGCTCCTTCAAGCCTGAAAAGAGCCCCTTCGGATGCATCACTGTGAGCTTCGCTAATCTTCACGCACACCTTCACAGAACGCCAGGAAACTGAGAGCTCGGTTTGTTTAATATGCCTAAAAGCACGGGTAGAAGGGAATATCTTGCTATGAATATCTGGGTGGAGAGGAAGAGCCACACTGGGGAGGAAGAGGAGCCATTTGAGTGAGAGGACAATAGTGGCACGAGAACAAATGGATGCAGGTTGGCCCTGAACCCATTTCTATCTATCACACAGCCCAGGTAGAAACTGGTTTTCCCTCTATTCAAAGGAATTAAAAAAAAAAAAATCACAGTACTTTGGCTTCTCCTCACAGGTGGCAGGATCAATACTGAGACTGTGCCAAAGTGACTGCTCTCCCAGAGAAGGGAGTTGCCTTTCCCAGGAGAGGCCAAGCATCACCTGGCCAACATTGCCCATGCTAAAACAGAGCTCTCGTGCCTTCCTTTAAAGGCTGGCTTGGAAGGGGACTGGAGAAGGAAAAATTCAAATGATTCCTGATTTTCCAGTGCTCCAGGACCCTGTGGGGGGTTGGCATTACCGTGTGCAGTGGTATTACAGGTTACACATTTATGAGAGAAAAACTGTCACGGAGACCAATCCAGCAAGATCAATCTGTTCATGTTCTGATGCAAAAGTTCAGTCTGAAAGCAGTCGAGTTTGAAAAAGAGGAGGGCTTTTTCCTCTTTCCTCAAAGAAACAGGAAGGGGGAATTATAACTACTTTCTGAATGGAACAAACCCCTGTTTCTTACTTGGCCTTCCTTCGGCAGAATCCCACTGTGTTGATTGGGCATGGCCTGATTTTTTGGTAGCGGGAGAGGGCCACAGGAGTGGCTTGTGTAAGAGAATAGCACCTACAAGCAGTAGTTCTCCTTCCAGTCAGAGAAGAAGAGAAAACGAAAACATGTGAGAGGAAACAACATGGCAGCATCAAAATCAATAGGAAAGAAAGAAAGAGAAGAAGTGCTCCGAACATCAGAGCCGAGATTGCTCTGCAAACCGTAGCGAAGGCTGTGGTGAAACAAACTGTCCCCCTGTAATGCACGGCGTCCACGGGAGGTACAGAAATCCACCCGTGACCCGTGAGAAAAGTGCTCACGCCAGAGCGAGCAGACACCAAAAAAAGCTGTGATCTAAGAGAAGACCCAAATAGAGGGAGAGAACCCTTGTTTCCAGACATGGGGGGTGTCCCAGGTGGGGTCCTGAGGAGGGTCACAGAGGGTCCCATGGTGGGGGTCCTGCGGGGTTCCTGGTGATCCTTGGGGGGTTCTGGTGGGGTCTGGGAGGGTCAGACGTCCTGGGGTGTCCTGGGGAGGCTCCCTGGGAGGGTTCCATTGGGGCTCCCGGGGGTGGGTCCTGGAAAGTCCCAGGAGGTCCCAGAGGGATCCTCAAATGCCTGGGAGAGCCGAGGGCCATTCCGGGAGTAGAGCGCAAGGGGGAAGGTGGGGAGTGGGCACGGCCTGAGGAGGATGGGCGGGGTCACAGAGGGGAACGGCCGACACCGGGCACGGCCAGAGTCGGGGGAGGAGTCCCCAGTCATGTCCCCATCCGCCCAATGACCTCTGGAACCTCCCCTCCAAATCCTTCCGGGACCCCCAACCCCCACAGTGACCCCCGCGGACTCCGCCAGGACCACGCCCCTTTGTGACCCCACCCAGTCTCAGGGCACGCCCACGCCCATCCCCCTGCAGGGCTCTGCTCCCGGAACCCCCCAGGATCCTCGAACTCTCCAGGACAACGTCGCTGGACCATTCGGGACCTTCCACGACCCTACCCCAGGAAGCCCCCACGGGACGCTCCATGACCCTCCCCAGGGCCCCTCCTGGCACCCCAGCAAGGGACCCTCAGAAGCTCCCCAATGGGACCCTCCCCTTGAACCCCTGGGACCTTCCAGGACCACCCCATGAAACCCCCATGACCCCAAACAGGACCCCGCCCTGGCATCGCCCCATGGGGCTCCCAGAACCCTTTGATGGGACCTCCCAGGACCCCCCCCCGCCCGGGACCCCTGACCCCTCCCCAGACCCACAAAGGCCGCATCGAGACCACCAAACTGACTCTGTCGACCCCTGACAACCAAACCCCCCCTAGAACCCCCCAGACCACCCNCTGGGGGGGTCCAGCGGACACGGCCCCCCACTACCTGCACCCTGCAGCACTAGGAATCTCCCCGCAGATCCCCGCTTGCCCCGTCGCTCTAAGACCACGTAGCCGTCCTGGTCCTCCATGTGACGCCAGAGCCCGGGGGGACACAGGCTGGGGACACGGGGGTAGTGACACTGGGCTGGGCACACGGAGGAGGGGACAGGAAGCCAAAGCACCTCTGCCCGCTGGCCCTGGCCCGGTGTGGTGTGAGCTGGCGGCGGGACCGGAGCTTCCTGCCCCCGCCACAGCCCGACAGCTCCTGGGGGGACACGCCCTGACGCCCCGGGGAGGAGACCGAGCGGCTGCGGCTGCTGGGGGTTTGTCTCTGGACGAAGGAAAACCGGCACACGGGGCTGCTCCCCACGGGGGAAAATACAGGGAGCTGCAGCACGAGCTAGTGCGAGAGAAAAACCCCTCCTTACGCCCGGAGAATTGTGAGAATAAAAGAGCAAGATATTGGTGCTGATCTCTAAGAGATCTGACTGTAACCCCCGTGTCCCTGGGCCACTGTCGGGGGAGGAGGGAGGGAATTGGGGCTGAAGTGAAGCCTGGGAAAGAGAGAAGGGTGAGGGGTGTTGCAATCCGTGCGAGTTTGCCTCGATCCACAACTATGGAAAGGCACTGGGTTCTAAACATACCTGAAAGCGAGATTAAAGCACACACGAGGATAAATGTTGGGATCCAAAACGGTAAGACAACTTTATTTTTTCATAGAAGAGAGGAAAGAAAGAGAAAAAATAGAAAAGTAGGGGAAATGCCCAGAATAATTCCAAGAAGCACAGGAAAGGGGTGCTCACCAGCACGGGTGCGATGGGTCTTCCTCCCGTGCCATCCCTCCGAGAGCAGTTTCCTAAAGTTTTTGTTTCCCGATGTGTTCTATTCTCTGCCCAAGGTGAGGAGGAGAGGGACAGAACGGTTTCGCTGGCACCAGGCACCTGGCCAGGCCCAGCCCACCCCAGTAATCCCTGCGATAATTTCACTCCCCCACTACCCAGCCGCATGGCAGGTCCGGATCCGCGGGCAGGCGGCTCCCGTGGTCCAAAGTGGGCAAAATGGGACCGAGTGAAAGGAGGCGGGTGGTGCCAGTAGGTGAAATGTCTTTGCTGCGAGCTGGCAGGGAGAGGAGGAGGGAGAAAGTGGTGCAAAGTAAAGGGGAGAGAAAGAGGAACACGGCTGGAGCGGTGGAAAGGGGTGGGGATGGCCATGGGGAAGGAGGGCATTTTCCTTTCTAGCCCTGAGGAGTGACAAGAATCACTGTCTAATCCATGAAGGAAATGAGAGGAGAAATAGCAGGTGCTGGAAATCGCCGACATTTGGGATTCAATTTGTCTGTCTGAACTGCAAACGCCGACAAGACTCCGAGCGCTGCTGGATGTGTCTTGCTCTGCCCCTCCCCTGGCTGCAGCCCGCCTGTTGAGACCCCCAGGAGCAGCTTCCCGGGGGCTGCGGTTCTCCACCAGCTTCTCCAGAACTGCACCAGGAATGGCCGCTGCCCCACGACGGAAAGAGCTCCCGGGCTCCCGGGGCTGTGGCCTGGCACCAGCTGCTGCCTTGGGCACGGCGTTGCTGTAGAGGTCGCTCTCAAACGCAACAAATTCGGGCAGGGATTCCAGCCTAGGAACCGGCACTTTGTCCTCGGCAGCTCGCAGCTGCACGAGGGGGATAAAGGACCCCCCGGGCCCCCGAGCAGCGGCTCTGCCCCCCGCAATGGGCATCTGTCCAGGCCCCACGGTCTGTCCCGGGCTTGGAGGGGGAGCGTGGAGCAGGCGCTGAGCTGCTCCATGGAGCTTCCCGCCCCTGTTGGACCCGTCGGGGCGCGACACAGGCAGTGCTGGGTGTCCATCGGTGCCCGGTGTCTGTCGGCGTTTGCAATCCCGACGGATAAACTGAGTCCAAACGGGCAGCGACTTCCGCAGTGGCCCAGGGCGATGGGTTGATCTCTTAGAGATCAGCACCAACATCTTGCTCTTTTATTCTCACAATTCTCCGGGCGTAAGGAGGGGTTTTTCTCTCGCACTAGCTCGTGCTGCAGCTCCCTGTATTTTCCCCCGTGGGGAGCAGCCCCGTGTGCCGGTTTTCCTTCGTCCAGAGACAAACCCCCAGCAGCCGCAGCCGCTCGGTCTCCTCCCCGGGGCGTCAGGGCGTGTCCCCCCAGGAGCTGTCGGGCTGTGGCGGGGGCAGGAAGCTCCGGTCCCGCCGCCAGCTCACACCACACCGGGCCAGGGCCAGCGGGCAGAGGTGCTTTGGCTTCCGGTCCCCTCCTCCGTGTGCCCAGCCTGTGTCCCCCCGGCTCTGCCGTCGCATGGAGGACGAGGACGGCTACGTGGTCTTAGAGCGACGGGGCAAGCGGGGATCTGCGGGGAGATTCCTAGTGCTGCAGGGTGCAGGTAGTGGGGGGCCGTGTCCGCTGGGCCCCCCGATCGTTGGGAGAGAGGAACTGGACGGGAGCGAGGTGAAGCCACCCAGGAGTCGACCAGGTGTTCAGGGTGGGGAAACTGAGGCAGGGCTTGAGGGCTTTTCTTGAGGCTGTGGTTGTCTGCTGTCCCATTCCCCCGAGCCGTGACCCCAAAAGAGGGAGCAGAGGGACTTTTAGGGGGACTGCTGACCCACCGTCCCCAGGTACAGCAGGGTGGGACCTTGCAGAGGAAGGAAAACTCGGCAACCCACCGACTCGGGGGTCGGTGAGCAGTGGCCCCCGGGAGTCCCAGGCCAGCCAGAGCCGTCGGTCCTGGCAGCTTTGGTCTGGGAGCAATCCTGCGGCATCCTGAGTTTCGGGAGAAGGAATCCCACTTTTGGCCCTGTGCCTGGGGTTGTCCTGGAGGCGTCTTGGGTGTCCTTGGGGGGCTCCTTGTGGGTCTGGGTGGCCTTGGATGGCAATTGTGTGATCTGGGTTGGTCTTACGGGTTCTGGGGAAGTCTGCGGAGGGTCCATGGGGTCCTGAGGGAATGTGGGTTGTCAATTAGGGGTTGATGGAGTCAGTTTGGTGGTCTCAGTGGGGCCTTTGTCAGTCTTGAGAGGGGTCAGGGGTTCTGGGCAGGGTCCTGGAAGGTCCAGCAGATCCCAAGGAAGTTCCCGTGGGTGGGTTCTGGGTGTCCCTTGGGGGGTCCTGGGACTGGGGTCCAGGAGGGGGATCCCAGTGGTCCCATGGTGGGCCCCGGCGGTTCCATGGGGGGCATCCTGCGGGTCCTGGGGTGTTCCAAGAAGGGTCCTCAGGGGGGTCCTGGGGAGGCCCTGGGGGGGATCCTAGAGGGTCATGGAGGGTCCCACAGGGGGATCCCCGGGGAGGTTCCCGGGGACAGATCCTGGAAGGTCGCAGAGGGGTCCTGGAAGGTCCCGGATGTCCTTGAGGAAGTCCTTTGAGGGTCATAGAGGTCACGGAGGGGACTCTCTATGCTCCTGGGGGGGTTCCTGGAGCAGAGCCCAAGAGGGAAGCTGGGGTGAGCTGAGGAGGACGGGAGGGGTCGCAAAGGGCCGCGGCCGGAGCGGGCTCCTTGCCCCTCCGCTGACTCTATCCAAAAAGCTGTGCGGCTTTGGGGCAACGGGGCCTGGCTTTGTGAGGGGCATGGCTTCGGGAAGGGGCCGTGACTCTGCTCGAGGGCTCTGGCTTTTGGCGATGGGGTGAGGTCAAAGCAATGGGGCGAGGTTAAAGCAATGGGGCGGGACCTGAGGGGGTGAAACGGGGGTGGCCAGAGGGGAGGGGCCGTGGTTTGAGAGGAAGGGGCACGGCCTAAAGTTGCGGGCGTGGCCTGGGGAGGGCCGGAGCCGGACCCTGAGCCGGGCAGCGGCGGGGGAGGGCCTGCTTCCTGAAGGACGCAGGCCGTCAAGTATCCGCTGTGACCCCTCCGTGGCCTCTCTTAGCCTCCCCAAAACCCTTTGGGGCCCTCCGAATTCCTTCGGGGACGCACAGCCTCCGCCGACACCACTCCAGGGTCCCTCTGCAGTGACCCCAGGGACACCCCACAGGACCCACCCGGGACCCCCCCAGTGACCCCTGGGACCGCCCTGGTCTCCCTGGGACACCCTCAATGACCCCCGACACCATCCAAACCCTCCGGGACCCCCCATCCACTCTTTCTTGGACCCCCAACCCCCTCCAGGACACACGTCAGGACCTCCTGAGACCCCTTTGCTTGAGTTCATTCCCCACTGCTGGCGGTGCCAGCGCCCGGCAAGGCCCCACACAGACAGGTGACGGAATAAAGCTCTTCATTGATAGAAAATCGTGTCAGGTTCAGGTTCGAGGACTCGGTGACAGGACACGTCCCCATCTCTACCCTGGTTTATCAGCTGCCAAGCGCCCGCATTCCCTCCGGGGAGCAGCGACTGGCATGTGCTGTTGTAACCGTCCCAAACTGTGGAGGTGCCGATACAACTCCTCGGTTTCCTCGGGCTGTACCCCCAGTTTCCTGTCCGCAGGGTCCTCTGTCGTGTTCCTACCGCTCCAATGACCCCAGGGACCCCCCCCAAGGATGCCCGAGACCCTCCCGGACCCCCCAGTGATCCCCGTGATGCGGAGGATCCCCCTTCAGCTACGATTTGAAGGGTCTCAGTTGAAGGAAAACATACCTTCATGATTTGGAGTGTTTCAGTTGACTGGGAATTACCGTTTTCCATGATTTTTCAGGTTTAAATGGAAGGAAAAGACCTTTGTAGTGCCGTTTGGTGGGTTTGAATTGAGCGAAACTGCCCCATTTTCATCATTTTAAGGTTAAAATTGAGGGCAAACACTGCTATCCCTGGTCTAAAAGGGCTTCCCTGGAGAAGAACTTCTTTATGTACCATTTTAAGTTCTATCGAGGGGAAGGGACCTTCGCAGGGGAAAAAGATGTCCAAAAGCTCTCAGAATGGTGTTTCTTGAGGGAAATTGAGGAGGAAACTGCATTTCCCGTCACTTTGGGAGGCTAAATTGAGAAAAATTCCCCCTCGATCCACTTTTTATTCGGGTTTAAATTGAGGGGAGACCCTCCTTACACATCATTTAGGGGTCTAAATTGAGAGAGAACCTCCTTTTCTCCCTTGATTTAAGGATTTTAAGTGGTGACAAAAAGGAGTTTTTTTAAACCTGCAGTTTAACCCATTAAAAAGACGTGACGGGGAACACGAGCCGGCGCTGCCGGTTTGGACTCCATTTACCCGCCTGCATTCTGAGGGCGGCCGGACGCCGGCTCAGTCCGGCCCCAGCTCCCTCACTGCGATTGGCTGTCTTGCTCGCCACTCATGGATTTCGCACGCTGATTGGACAGGACCGCCAGAAGCCGCTCCGCCCCGCCTCGTCGGCTTTAAAAGGCGGCGGCCGGGGCCGTGTTCGCAGTCTGAGAGGCAGTAGAGCGGTGGTGGTCGGGATGGAGGTGTTCCTACCTGGCTCAGGGGTGGGACGGGATGAACTTGAACCTACATCGGAACCCAAACCACTCCCGTGCCGAGTGGAGGCAGCAAGCGCCGCGTCGTCTGGGGAGCAGGGACAGCGCAGGACTGAGCTGGCACTGCCATCCTGAGCCTGGGTGTCCCGCAGGGCGGGGACCAGCAGTGACCTCTCGTCGTGTAACTTTCAATGTTCCGTCACCGTGGTTGTAAAACCGTTCCCGAGGTCGATCTCCTGAAGGCTTTTTCGGCACTCCAGATGTCTCGGGAGCAAGGTGCTGTTTGTTCCAAGCAGAGAGATGCCGGCTGTGAGCTGGAGGAGAGTGAATTCTGCTCCGTTCACGGGGTTGTGAAGGAGCCCCTGGGTTCCCAGGGCAGATCAGCGACCGGGAATATTCACAAAAGGATCCTCAGAAGATTCCCGGCTGAGTGCAGGCGGAGATAAACCTAATTACAGCATTTATTGCGTGTGGTCTGCCCGGCTGTGAAAAGGAAGGGAGAAGGGTTTGGATTCATGCTTGTGACTTGCATTAAATAGGGAGAAATTGAAGGATCCGCTAGGTAGGTGGAACTGTTGCTTATGGCAGAAGATCACTTCCAGCAATCTGTGTGCCAGAAAGGTAAGAGCTACTTGAAATTCATAAGTGTCGTACACCATGCCTAGAAATAGTTTAATTTACCTTTAAAATTCTTGTTACAAGAAAGCTGAACCGTTTTCTCCGTCATACATTTACCATGGATGCTGTGGCCAGGACATACAAGTACTAATTCCTCTAGAATACTCCACTAGGAGAAGTTCTTGCTTGAGTAACTATTTATCTCGGTTTTGTAAAATGCTAAGCTCTTCCAAGTGGGTTAAGAGGTGGCTGAAAAGCATTATTTGCTTGGTTGAGTGTAGAAAGTGTATAAAAGTTTCATTGAAAAGCAGTCCCAGTGAATAATAAATACAGAGTAATCTGTCTCCTTTACTCAAGACAGGCAGCTGGCTGTAGATTTCTCTGAAAGATCAAATCCAAAAAATAAATCACTACAAAAATATCTGAGGCTTTGCCAGCTCATAATATCGTGACTGTTAGTTTTTTGAGTTTCCAGTCTGTGTTGTTTGGCATCTGGCAATCTTAATATTTACCAATGCAAAATAAATATAAAGAAAAAGAGCCATGACAGATGGGTTTTGGAGCCGTCAGCTAGGAATTGCAGGGACTGACTGCGTCCTGTTTTGGCTAATACTCTATGTAGTACTCTGGTACATCCCCCAGATTCATTTCCCTTTTTGATGTGTTTGTACAGAAGGAAAAATTAAGAATTTGGGTGAAAACCTGAATGCGGAGTGTGCGATCCCATTGAATCCACTTCAGTAAATTGATTTATTTTTTTCCTAGCTCTGTTGAAGTGAGCCCAGATGATGAAATCTTGGCACTGCTACAGACAACATCCATTGATTTGAAGGAATTTGAAAGAGAAGCAGCTCAACTTCCTCCAGAGGATGGTGAGCTGGATGGAGGGGAGTTATTCCTATTACAGATGATTATTTGTGGGGGGAGAGGAGGAATGTTGACAGCTGTGAAGGGAGAGCCAATCCAACCTTCATTAAGACTAAATACTGGATTGGCTCTCTCTTTTTAGAGTAAGCCTTTCTTCCTCCATTTAGCGGCCGAAGGATTCTCAGTGACTAGAGTGGTCTCTCCTCCTTGGAAGCTGTAGAATGTTGCACTCTGCTGCAGCCCTTTGGTTGATTCTGTGATGCAGAGAATCAGAGTTTGAAGGTGTTCTGCTGAGCAGAGGCCTAAAACCCATAGCAGTGAATATGTACTTGCTTTTAAATCAACTTGGTGCCACTCTGACACTGGTGCAGGTTAAAGTGCTGGAAGCTGAGCTGCTCTTTGTCACTCAGTTTGATTTTGCTGTCTTCAAAATTTGACTCTTTTATGCCAAGAATTCTTCCACTCACTGTTCAATTTCTAATCCATACAGTCTTCAAACTTCTGAGGACTCCTAAGTTCAAATCTCCCCACTTCAGTCCTGGCTTGAGAGAAATCCATATGGGTTATGCCTGTGTCAGGCTTATGCAAGCATAAAAACTTTATTTATTTTAAAATATTTTTATATTTCAGGTCATCTGATGAATCCCATGTTACCTTTGACATGGATTCTTTTACGAAAGCACTGGACAGAATTTTAGGTGAGATTGCTTCTTTATTTGAAACAAATAAAGTGAGATGGACCGTGAGCTGGCAGAGACCAACATTGGTAAAAGTGTCACCACCTGAAAGAGAGGAGTGAGTATGCCTTGAGCTCTGATTTGTAGCAGTAATTTCAAAACAGGAAATGTGCTGAAAGTGGCCATCCTGAGTAATGTGATCAGAACCTTCCCACGTGCAAGCAAAGTGTGCTGTAATTGCACCATAATACATTTTTTTTTCAAACAAAAGCTTACCTGAGCTTTGAATTTGCACATCTTTTCCAAGACTTAGTTTCATTTCCCTGTTTTTAGGTAGGGCAAGCAGCTGCAGCTTGACTTGTGAGTTCCTGTAGTAGTTTGCTCCCATAGAAAGGTGAGCCAGGACTCAGCAACACTTTCTGTCCTTATCTTGGAACTCAATCTGGGTAATGGACAGTGATGATTTTTAGCTGGCATGAGCATTTGGTGGCTGAATTCCAGTCTGTCAAGACTTTGGGATGTACTGGACTTTGTTGGCTGCAGAATTGTTTTTTTATTTCTTTTCTCCTGTGGCTTGCCCTTTTTTTCTTCCTAAATCTGTTCATGCAATTTGATAAACCTTTCTCTTTGTACTTGCTGCAGGTGAGTTCTGTTGAAGCAGCCACATCTGAGAGTGCTGGCCCTGATTCTGGAGCTGAGGATGCTGAGCTGGCACCAGTGGATGTGGACATGAACCTGGTAGCAAACCTGCTTGAGTCCTACAGTGCCCAGGCTGGCCTGGCAGGACCCAGCTTGAGCATTTTACAGAGCATGGGGGTGAATTTACCTGAGAACACAGATCTCACTGGCTCGAGCAGTCGAGCAACACCGTGAGACTTTGGACAAGGCGTGGCTGATGGGGAAATGAAGCACAGAGAGACGAACAGGATGTGGAAGAAGAGGCCAAAGGTTTTAATTTCGAGCGTTCTGTTCATTATGTGTCACTTCAGCAAAGTGAATTTACCTGCAAAAGCCCTTTTTTGGACACTGTCTTGGATGGAAATGAGATTTTCCCAGTGCTGATACATTTTCAGAAAACTGAAAAATGATGTATTGACTCGAGTGAAACGTTCATTACAAAACCTGTCTTCGATTTTTTTCAATCAGTGATCCAATTTGCCACATTTCTAAAATGTCCTTTTACCCATTGCTAAGTGGTTTCAATATCTGGAAAGCAGTTCTTGTTCTGAAAATGCTGCTGCCTTCAGGGGGAGGTGGGGAAATACCACGTTGCAGGAAGAGTCTCATGGATTTGGGAATGCTGGTTAAATGTTTGGCAGACATTTAATCCTTCCCAAAAGTATGATGCTGCATTGTAAGAACTTCTGATAATTACTGTAAGAGCCTGTTCCTTGTTAAGCAGAAGGATTTGAAGAGTAACTGGATCAAATATGTAAATATTGGCCAGAAGTATTTTTTTAAATTTATTTCAATAAAAACAGAAATACAGCTTGGTTACTGAAATTTTTGAAGGTATGCATAACTTCCTCAGTGCAGTATCAGAAGTTCTTGGAGTTTTTTCATTTTCATAATTGATGATTTTCTGAATTCCATTATTGCTGAATGTTGGTATCGTGCCAGCAGTAGATGTATGTGAGCCTGGGCTGAACAATTTTGGGGTTTTTTTTCAGTGAAGATGTGGCTAGAAGGCATGCAGCATGTTGCTTTCACGTGGAATGAAAAATCTATTCTAAATATGACAACTTTAGTTTCAACAAGATAAATTTGAAATAAAGTACATAGAAATTCTTGATTTACAGAAACCAAGAATGCAGTCCTGCTGGGCCCAAATCAGTTTCTTTATTTTTTTTTTCCTCATTCAACAATTAATCAGGTGTCCTCCATTGAGGTTGTATAATTTACTTTGTCAACAGTTCAGGGAGAGTACTGGCAGGTTGGACAGGGATTAGAGATGGACAACAGAAGTTGGGAAGTGTAAAGGTTCTGCTAAAGTTCAAGGAATTTGGACTGCACACTCAGACAAATCTGTGCTGGAAAAATTGGGTTAACAGGAGATTTTGAATTTAGACAAGGATAATGAGCAGTTAGTGGTGGAAAACAGAGGTACTTGAACTTGGAAGGGGTTTATGTTTGAACAGGGAAGGTAATTAACACTGAAACTCCATAAAATTCTCCACTGATGAGTAATTAGATCGAATTTAGATACTTTGAAAAAGAACTGAGTTTAAGGACATGATCACATTTAACTGTCGTGTGGCCTGTGCTATACGAAAGGTCAAAATAGATTGACAGACTCTTGTAGTATGTGAGGAAAACTCCTAAGCTAGGGTTCAGAACAAAGCTGCTCTTTTGGAAACACTCAAGCTGGTCTTGCTGCTTGGATAATCTCACTTCTCCATCAGTGGGACTGTGATTTCTCCGGGGCTGTGCTCATTCCAACTATTTACATTTGTTCAGCAGCTTCACAGTGGAGACCTTCAAGACTCTGGAAGTGCTCACAGGAGAGTTTGCCATCAAAGAATAAGCATTTCCATGCTGCTTCTTCCACTGCTTTGAAGTAACACACGAGGCATCTCTGCTTTTAATTTTGAGAGTGTTTTTAGTGAAGGAAGCCTGATGGAACTAATTAGGGAAGACAAGTGCAGTGTGGTTCCCTTTCAACGGATTTCTATTGAAGTATATTCTGAAGTTGTTTAACTGGCATCGCATTCTGACACGATTTATTCGCTCTGCTCACTTGAGCATCTGCCTTTTGTACAGCCTTGTTCATCCCAGAGCTTCTGACCCTTCCCTGACACGTGGTTTTCTTGTTTGTGGCCTGACCCCTGCAGCCCCAGTTCTGAACGGTGGAGTTGTTGACTGCTACGTTTCAAGAAAGAAAACAAATAATGGGTCTTTCATCTTCTATCTATGAGGTCAAAATTAACCCCAGGGCACACAGACACCTTTAACCTCTCAAAACTCTCCTGAACACGTGGGCAGTTTGGCTGTTACCACTCTTCCCACTGAAAAGTTTTATGGAACAGCCTCAGGAGCCAGCAGCCCTCAACTCCTCCTGCAAATAAACTGGTTTTGGGGTCCTTGGGGTGTAAGTGGATGTCAGCCTCCCTGCAGGATGCTCGCCCCCTGACCCTCCTTTCCGATGCTCCAGCACGGGAATAAGAATCTCCAGGCAGGTGGTAGTTGCAGTGGTGGAAAAGCATTTTTAAGGAATGTTTACACAGCTCCTGCTGCAGCTGCTTCTCTAACTCTCATATGAGAAACTGGCTCTTGTTTTCCATAGCAGTGGGAGCTAGGGGAGGCCCTGTGTACCACCTCAGGATCCCCTGGGATGCTGCAAAGGCTGCAGCAGCAGCTGCCCTCCCTGTGGCCATTTATGTCTTTGGACTGGAGCACAAGAGCATCTGTGCTGGCACATCTGAGGTGGGAATTTCTTGTGCCAGCTTTCTTCATTCCCCTAGGAACATTCCTTGCCAGGGAGGGCTGTGAGGTTTTTGGGGGCTGTCAGGGCTATATGAGCTCTTAGCATTATGGAGGGCTGGGGGAGTTACGGGGGCTGTCAGGGATGTGAGGCTTTTGTGGGGTATGGGAGCTGTGAGGGCTTTGACAGGCAGGAGTAAGTGATTGACAGGTGGGATCTGCCTATCCGATTGATTGACAGGTGGGACTAAGAGTGATTGAGAGGCAGGATCAGCCCCCTGAGGAGCACAGCAGCCCCAGGTGTGGCCAGTGAGGATGATGAGGGGCGGGACAGCCCCAGGTGTGGCCAGTGAGGGTGATGAGGGGTGGGACAGCCCCAGGTGTGGCCAGTGAGGGTGCCGAGGGGTGGGACAGCCCCAGGTGTGGCCAGTGAGGGTGATCAGGGGCGGGACAGCCCCGGGTGTGGCCAGTGAGGGTGACGAGGGGTGGGACAGCCCCAGGTGTGGCCAGTGAGGGTGATGAGGGGCAGGTCCTGTTCAGGGCTACTGTTAAGGCTACCTGGGGACACTGCAGGTGATCTCAGGGGTCTCTCCAGGAACAATGGTGAGAGCATCTCATAAGGGCTGGGGGAGCACCTGGGCAAGGAGCATGGCTTAAGGAAGGTGTTGAGAGACAAGCCCTGGCCTAAGGAGCAGTCTTGGTGAGGGAAGCAGCACCTGAGCAGGTGGATCACCTCGTGAGGGTGCAGGGAGATCTTTTTTCTCTCTCCTTTCAACTTCATCTTCCTCATCCTTCCCCAGTGCCCTCAATCCCTCCTCAGTCACCCCAGAAAAGAATTTTTTTTTCCCTGAAGTGAAAATTTATTCGCTTTGCTCACTTGAGCATCTGCCTTTTTGTACAGCCTCNCCTGCAATATTAAGGGTATCAGTTGAAAGAAACCCTGCCTTTGACATTATTTTAGGGGTATCAATTGATGGGGCATCCCCATTTTCTTGTTTAAATAGATGGGAAAACTTTTGTGATGCGATTTTATCAATTTGAATTGAGAACAAACACTCATTTTCATCATCTTTAGATTTAAATTGACAGAGAATCTCTGTTGTATCTCGTTTTTTAGGGTATAAATTGAAGGAAAAACCCCATTGAGTCCATCATTTGAAAGATTTATATTGAGGGCAGAAAAAAGGTGGCAAAAAAAGGGTGGGGAAGGGTGGAAAAACAGATTCTCTCCTTCAGTGGGTCAATGCTCCCAGATGGATATTCACAAGGGCATGAGGCTGGGAAGTGAAAAGCAAAGCTATTGTGAAGGTAAAGCTTAGTTCATTCTGAGAAATTATGTAGGTCACTTGACCACTGTTACAGGTAGCAAACAGAAAATGAGAGATTTCCATCAAGGTCTTGGTAGTTTGGTGGGAAAAAGGAGTAATGATACCCAATGGCTGCAGGGATGGTAATCTAAATTAGTTCAGCCCAGATTTCCTTTTTTTTTAATTGGTGAGGGTTATTAACCTTACCTGCAGTTATAAGGCCAAATAGGTACAGTTTTTGAGTATATGCTAGTATAATTTAGCTGTCCTCCATGCTGCATATTCACGGCAGCCATATTTAACTATCATATGATGTGTGAATTTGCTTCTGTTCCTATCCTAAACTTTATCTTTCCTGGTTTTCTCCTTTTTAATATGCTAGTAAATCTCCTGTGTCCCTTTGCAGTATTTCCATAGATAGAAACACTGGACACCACCACCTAAAGGATGCTACCTACAGCTGAGCACAGGGACCAGTGGATGTTATATCAGCTTTTTTTTAGGTTGAAAAGTTGAGCAAGGTTCAGTTGGGAGCTGAAGGCTGGGGCAGCTCAGTTTGTTCAAGCAGTGCCTCAGACTGAACACAGGAGAGTTGTACCTGTGTAATTACAGGTTGTTCTGACAACCTGTCTGCTGCAGCTGCCAGAGGTGAGCTGCTCATGGTTACTTGGAAAAGGTTTGCTGACAAATGGCTCTTACAAGGTCAGGTTTGTCAGGGCATTCTATTGAGTGCTTACGTCCTCTCAGGCCAAACATCAGGCTCAGCGTGTGTCCACAGTGTCTCGGATCAGGTTTTAAGGTGAAATGATCTCTTGATATAAGAGCTGTAATACTGAAGTCAGACTTTCTGCCATTCACAGGGAATACCCCTCTGCATAGGAAAATGTAGCCTTTCCACACAGCAGCAGAGCAGCCCAGGTGATGGGAGAGCATCACGTGGTGAGTGAATTCTCTACCCACACTGTTTCCAGATAAGATTTTTCTGAGCAGTCAGAGATCAAACAAGTTGTTTGGTTACTTTAATCCTCTGCTGGCACCTGTTAAAGAGATCAACATGACTTTTATGCCCTGCTGCTTTTGGGAGGTAGGTGGAATGCTGCTCTGAACCTGCCTGCATTGCTAACCAAGAAGTTATTTCTGATTAATCAGATGAATGCTATCATTCTATATCCTGCTCACTGGTAATACCCATGAGCAACTGGGCTGTAATGCCCCGGGCTGGCAGCTTTTCAGTTCTGAGTCTTGCTGTACATCTCTAAAAGCAGTGGGGTGTCAGCGATTTATCCAAACCAAGTGTTCCCAAAGTGAATTCAGTTACGGGATGCGTTCTTGAGAGAAATACGCTGCTCTGTCCCTTTTGCCTGCCTGGTACCTTTTCCATGGGAAAGCCCTGCTGCGTTTCGGTGAGGAAGCATCAGTCAGGAATTGCCTGTTCCTTTTTCTAGGTCACTTGCCTTTATGGAGCATGTCTTGTCTTGACTGCAGTGAGTGTTCTCGAGGCTTCAGACAGATTTCTGAGGCAAACGCAAGTGAGGACAATGTCCCTCACCTTGTTTCTCTGTCCTGCTCACAGCTGGGTACTGCCTATCATCATTCCTGCTTGCTTAACATCAGGAATGGAGGCCACCAATGTTGTTTCATAACTAAGTCAAAAGGGTCTGGATTAGGGATTTTATAAAGCAGTTTAAAATGTAATGCTTTTCCAAAGATGTGATGTGATTATTATCTTGTAGTTGTTCTAGCTCTACCAAAAAACCCCACCTGTTTGAGTAGATTGAAAAGACTTCCTCGTATTGGTAACTAAAAGGAATGTGCAGATGTTTAAAACTTATTAAGAGGTGAGTCACAGAAGCAAATAAATGAGAAAATAGCTTTGTTTTTCCTTTGTTTCACGTGTGGGTATTTAAAAGTACTAAATACATCGAGCTGGATGCAGGCTTGGGCACATTAGTGAACTACCTAAGGATGAGCTGGCAGGGCTTAAGGACAAGTGGGAAGGAGGACGAGAAGTGGAAATGGCCTGAAAGAATCCCATCCCAATCTCCTGGAGTAAAAGTAACCTGAGTGAACACAGTGTGTCTCAACAGTGTGAAAGACTTCTTTTTTTACTTACTGCTCAGGTGCCAGGACTCCAGATTTTTACCACTGCTCACCTGCAGTGAATCCCAGTGGTGGCAGTCAGGGGTACATCCCTGTTCCCCCTTCCAGCAGCCGGCTTTGCAGTCTTGGCATCTGAGCTCTGACCAAGCAGGCAGAAAGGACTGTCAGCCTGAATCACCAGCAGATCAAACATCCTTCCATCTGTCTCTTTCACTAAGTTTTCCTTGCCCAGATGGTCTCCTTGTTGTTCTTCTTCCAGAGAGGGGGTACCATTTCATCAGTAAAATCAGACCAGCTCTCCAGGCAAAGCACAGACTTTGGCCTCGGGGTAAGAGGCACTGTTGCTTTCAAGATTTTTCTCTGTTGTAAGTGAAGTTCTTGTTGTAGCAGTTCCTGTCACCTTTGCATTATCTGTGCTCTTCTAAAATGCTCATGTGTAGGTCTTGCTTTTCCCCTCTCTACCACCAGATAGCTCTGTTCTCTCTTTCTTGGGACAGAAGTAACTGTCTTACCGGTGGAGAAAAGTAGAAGCCCATTTAACATTTGCCAAAAAAACCCCTGGATGTTTTATATGAAAATGGAAGATTGAATGGGAAGAGACAGAAGAATAGGAGAGCAAACAGGCAGTGACTTTTCTTCTGGTTTTTGAGAGCTCTCTCAGATCCATATAAACATGGACACTGGAAAGTGCCACTCTCCCTTTATTTTTGTTCTGGGAGAAAGGGTGCATTTGATATCCATCCAAGATGGAAAAAATGGAGGAAAGTGGGACATTGGTGCCATGGGATCAGTGACAACTGCTCACAGTAAGTCTGATGCTTTGGAACTAAGAATTTTCTCGTACATTCACTGCAAGTGATGGGATCTCAGAGGTGATCCCCTGTACATGGGACTGTCAGATCAGTTTAGAGATGGCTTTGTGGGTCAGTGTGTGAGTGCAGGAGTACCATCAGTGTGGTGCTGCCCTCATTGTTAACACAGCCCTTGCCCCCAGGGGCTTCAGAAGCTTTTCTATTGAGCTTTCACAGTTCTGGTGGAATCACAGACTCGATGCAGCCCTGCCTAAGCTGTCTGGGCTCTCTGCTGCTGAACCCACTCGCAGATCAGCTGGCGAGCAATGGCCTGTTTGGGAGGGAACCAGGGTAAAAAACTACCATCGTCTTGCTTTGAAGATCTGGGCTCTCTCTTGAGACCCTCCACAACTTCCTCCAGGCCAAACCAACGGGCTTCCTCCAGTTCCTGGCTGTCCATCCTGATCTGGAAAGAATTCAGAGAGCACCAGGTCCTTAAATCAGCTTTAAATGTGGGCAGTGGTACCTTGCCCATTCTTGCTTCCACAGAGGTCCTTTGCTGGAATGCCCAGAGCGCTACATCCGTGCCTGAATTAAGCACTGATGCCAATCCAGGAAAGGTTATTACTATCCACCAGTACTTCGTTGTGCTGGTTTCCTTAGGGAAGCCACAAATCAACCCTGCTCCATCGTGGCAAAGTACCAGTGGCTGAGCACGGTAATTGACATGGCAGAATCTGCCTGTTCTACTGCAAACGTGTGAGGGAACCTCCTCTGCTAAGTTCAGAGGAAAAGATTCAGGGGCGTTGGGCTCTGGGCTCGTATATATAGTGACCTGAGCGAAATCTGGCACCTCGCAACAGAAGATGGTGGGATTGTTCCGAAGCTTGTTCTGCACTTGCAGATAAAGCCAACGGAAAACTGCATTTAGGGAGGGTTTGATGCTCCCCTAACCAAATTCCGTGGACGGAACGAGATTTTGCTACCTGAGGCAGGCAGTGGAATAGCTCAGGGGAGCCCGAGGCGCTCACCTCAGCCCGCTGCGCTCCCACCAGGGCGTGGCAGGCTATCATTAGGGAGCTGCTGGGGAAGGGCCAGTGCTGGGAAGCCGAGTAGCGCAGCGACTCCACCTCCAGCCCCACCTCTTCGGCCACCTCTCGCCGCACCGTCTCCTCCACGTTTTCACCTGGAACCAACCAGAGTCAGGCAAGGACGGCGCGGCCTCAGGGCAGCAAACCGTGGCGAGGAAAAGGCAGGCACGCTCATCCGCACCCGCAGGAGCTCCAGCTGTGCTGACCTGGAAACACTCGTTGGCGGGATGCTCCGGTAAATTCATCAACCTCCGATAAACACAGGCACCAGAGACATTTTTGGCCCCATCTACATACAGATGGTGGACACAACAGTTCCATTTTAAGCCATTTTCCTGCCTGTAACAAGAGGTCTGATGTTCTTCTTCTAAGCCAGACTGCAAGAGCCACAGAATGGATTTTTAAAAGGATCGGAGGTTATAACCCAGCAAGTTTAAAGCTTATGTTTACTATCAGGGACTAGAACAACTGCTAAACACTGATAATTCCCACTCCCTTCAGACACATAACAGCTATTTTGAATTCTGCCTGCATGGAAACACTGATCTATTTAGATCTAATGTTTTTCCTGGCTATCACAGAATCACGGACTGGTTTGGGTTCGAAGGGACTTTAAGGATCATTTAGTTCCAACTCCCTGCCATCAGCATGGCCACCTTCTGCCAGACCAGGTTAGTCCAAGGCTTACCCAGCTTGGCCTTGAACACTTCCAGGGGTGGGGACATACGGGGATGGGGACACAGATCACCTGTGTGTCCATCCTTCTCTGTGAACAGGGATTTGGCTGATGTCCCCGCAGTCTGTCCCCACACCCTGCATGCCCAGGGCCACCGTGCTGGACCAGAACCCACCTACCCATGTCACAGAAGCCTGACAGAGCCGTGAACATCCCCGGGGGAAACGAGGGCTGTCGGGCGAGGAGGCACCGGCTCCCGTCGGACACCAGGGTGATGACCACTGGAGACATCTGCCAGATGCACCACAAAGCAGAAGAAGAAGTTCAGACAAAACAAGTGAGTGCAAATTTTTGCTTTTCCTGGCCAGTTGAGGGTCACTGGCTGACCACTAAGGACAAAGTACCAAGCTACAGACAAATCCCTTTTCCTGCTTCCCCTCGGGGTGACCTGGCAGCATTGCCACAGAGCCCTGTGTCCCTCACCTTCGCTGCCAGTGCTCACCTGTGGGTAGTAAGTGACTCCGCTGGCGTGGCAGACACGCTTGCTGCCAGCTGGGTTCTTCTGAGTGGGCTGCCCAGTTTTGCTGCAGTACTGGTGGGAATCGTGCCACCGGAGAAGGGACTGGGCCTGCCAACAGAGAGGAGCACAAACCTTACTCATACCTGGGGGGAGGAAATAATTCAGAGCAGTCTCCCTGGATAATGCTTTGCATGCAATCACAGGGATAAACTCTGATTATCTTTGGAAGCCTCAGAAAGGTAAATGAAGTATGGACGGTGCTTTGAAAAATGGCAGATTCTGCAATCCATGTTTCCTGCTCCTAAATTTGAGTGTGTTTGGGGAATGTGGGCAAGAGCTGTTGTTTATTGGGACATAATGGGAGTTGTAAGGGGAACTGGACTATTCTAAAGAGTCTCCAGCCCTGAATATCTTCTTGAAAAATAGCCCAGGCATCATAAACATTATAGAGCAGGAAAGGAAACATGAGCTATTTCTCCTTATGGGTCAGGACAGCTGATTTTCACACACAGGCCTTTTCTTAGGCCTTCCAAACATAGGGCTTCTGCAGAGTACCAGCTCATAAGGGAGAGGTTTGAAAAGAGCAGCTCTGAGAGAGGATGTGTAAATGTGTTTGTGACATCCAGTTTGCCTGATAGTTGTTGAGCTGAGGACAAACTGGGATTGCTGGGGCTGCTGCTAAGGTCAGCGCATTTCAGCTAAATGGCATAAATTGCTGCAGTCATGTTTAAGTCACTTGTCTCTTTCCATTTCCCTTGCATCTTTCTTTTGGGACCACAAATTTGGGAAAACTGGTGTAATTTATAGTGTGTCTGTACTTAGGTTCCCGAAAGTGTAGAGTAGGTACTTCTACCACTAAAATAAAACAATAATTGATCATAAAAACAATATGGGAGATGAGGAGAAGGGTTGATGTTAGAGATCACAGCTTCTTAAAGTAAAAAGCCCTGTCCAATACCAAAGCCAGCAAAGGAGAATCCTTCCCATCCACTACAAAGAGAGCCTTTCGTAGGTCAGTAAATGATCCTTGGAGTTCTGACTCAATGACTGATTTATCCAAGGCTCCTGTTAAAAAAAAAAAAAGAAAGCAAAAAAGAAAATTTGATCTCATAAATTTCAGCTGTTACTGCTATTGTTCCAATTTTATGCCCTTTGCTGTTCCAGTATACAATTTCTGGGAGTTCCCATGGAAGTGAACCACATCAGGGGTAGCATTCCCAAATGCTGGTGGCCTCCCCCAGCCCACCTCTACTAACACACACAGGCATGGGAGCAGCAGTGCAGCCCATCGCTGTGACCTGCCACGCTCATGACAGCTCCTACACAGACTCAACCCAGCCCTCCTTGGCAGGACAGGTTCTCCCAAGGACCAGGGATGCTGTCCTGGCAGCACCTCCCTCTCAGTGCATCCAGCTGGTGCTGGCACGGATGGAAAAGGAGCCCTCCCAACCTAAATCCAGCGCGAAGTGCGGTCTGTGCTCGTCCGAACAACCGATCAGCACCGACTTCTCTATCCACTGCTCAGCCTCCTGGAACCTCTCCAGAATCCGTCTCATCTCTAAACAGCAGGGAAAGGGCAAGAGAAAGCTGTGATGAAAGCAAATCCATGCAACTGTGGTGCTCTCTGGATCTTCAAGGCACAAGCAATCTTGGCTCAAGGCAGAATGCCCATGTGTGAAAGGGGATCCCACCCAGGTAGAAACCTAAAATCTGGCTTTCCTCCTAAGCTGTAGGAAGTTCAGACCATGTCAGGCTAAAGGTCCAAATGTTGTAATGCCTGGGGAGCAGCTGTCCATTGGTTTTGTCCTGCACCAGCCAATACTTTTCTCTCAAAGAAAACTTTTCCTACATTACACCAAAAAAACCTTTGTCAGTAAAACCTTGCTTGTTTTCCTGCCAGCCCTCTCTCTTCAAAAGGCACAGCCCCAAATGTTGAAACCTGATCACCTCAGAACAGATCAGGCTGATACCATATGTATGTGTCTCTGTTTCCTTTCAGGTGTTTCTTTCTTACCTGCTGCACTGAGCTGTGGTACCAAATATTTCTTCCCAACTTTCTGCAGGAAGGGGGAGAGATTGTGAAAGAGGTAGAAAGTTCCTGAGGTCTGGGCTTGTCTACAAAGGCTGTCGTCTTCCTTTAACTGATTCAAGTATCTGCAGTGAGAAAATGATTGGGAAGGTGAGTTGAAGATCATGTTGGGATTATTGCCTGTTTGGAGGCAGTTATTTTGCATGGAGCAGGGGGCCTGAATGGGCAGATCACATTTAAGGTATTCCATGTGCTTTGAGAGTTTTGACAGCTGAGTCACTCTTTGGTGGGCTGCAGCCTCTAGTGAAGGTTGTGTGGCAGAAAATACTGCAGTTCCTACCTACCACACATGTACCCTGAAGTTTGGAGATGCAAGATCAGTAACCCGGTCTCTCAATCCAAAAGGTCGGCTGTAAAGGCTGCAGGAAGCCTTGATCTTCCCTTTAATCCCCCAATCCCTCCTAGCTCAGAATATCCCGTGAATTTGGATGGCTCCAAATGCTGTTTGGCCAAACTGCTGAGCACTTCTGATGTTGAATCTGGTCCCCACCAGGCTACAAGTATTATGTTGTACCTGTCACACTGATGTGAGGGGTAAAAACCAAGTCTTAGGGCACAGCTGAGTTAGGAAAAAAAAAAATCATTGGAAGAGGGTGTCAGCATGTGCTTCTTTCAGACTCCTTGAAGCAGTATTTAAAATGAGGTGAGCAGCATCACTTCAGGTCTGCCTGGTATTGTAGGAGCCCTCCAGCCAGGACAGGCAATCATTAACAGAGCTTCAGCCTGAGAGAACCGGTTCATTTTGGCTGTTATCATTTACAGAGCTCACAAAGCATTACTGTGTGGTGGCTGAACTGTTAAAGGATTAACCCCCCTGGGTCAGACCTAGGTAGGGCTGCTTGTGCCAAGCTCTGGCCTCCCAGGACTCAAGAATGAGATGAGAACTTACCTCATTTTCCTCACATAGGTGGAGTACAGCCTGCAGACGAGAGAGGAAACTCTCTTGTGCAGTGCTTGACAAACTGCAGCCATAACCAACACCTACAGCTGGTCTCTCTGGGTAAAAAAAAAAAGGCATAAAATGTAATGCAGCAGCCCTGCAAGGTTAAGTTTTATTTAAAAGGTGCAATAACCAGGTAGATCTCCCTCTCACAGAGTCTGCAGAATCTGCTTTCTAAAATGATCACTTCAGTCACACTTCAAACTCCATTTCAGGCCAGTTTTAAGACTACTTAAAGATACCTCAGTTTGTTTCCATCTCTGAGTGTGCAGAGGTCTTACAGAACTCTCTTATAAGACTAGATGAAACCCTTCCTGTCCCAAATCCCTGTGTCCCTGGGGAAAAGGGCAGAGAAGGTGGCTGCTCTTTTGTTGGTTTCCTACACACTTGTAATGGCCTCGATCCAACCACACGTCCTATTGCAGCACACAGTGGATCTGTGGGAAAGGCACTGGTGCCAGGAGAGAGTGAAAGAAAATATCAGCTGCGGAAGAGAATTCCCCGAGTTAGACAGGAGACAGCAGTTGCAGCTGAGTGGGATCATCTCCAGCTAGGAGTGTTTTTTGTGCCAAAGAATCCCACCACGTTTTCAGCCCAGGCAGCCTCAGGCTGCAGGCTGACCTCGGCTTCAGGATGTCAGGAAATAGCCAGAGACCAGAGACAAAAATGAACTGTGGTCCACAACGCTTGATGATCACTGAGCACTCTGCAGCCTCAGGAGGCGAAGCTCTTTAGGGAGGAAGCTCCGTTTGCTCTGTTACAGGCACACGAGCAGTGCCAGGAAGGGTCTCAGAGTTCCTCCTTCAGCAAAGATCGGCGATGGGAGCCTGAGAGGTGCCTCAGCACAGGCTCCTGTTGGCACGTGGAGACTTTGCCTTGGGGTTTTGGACATCTCTGTCCCAGATCCCCCTTTCCCACCGTCTCGGCTGACTGGGACGATGCCCTGGGAAGCCGAGCCTTGTCGGGGAAGCCACTGGGAGCAGTGGGAGCTCGGCGCGCCGGTGCGGACAGGCGTGAGGACGGCGGCTGCCGCACAGCCCGTGTCTGAGAGGGCTCTGCGGTGTGACAGCCGCCTGCTGCCACCCCCGCGTCTCGCACAGCCCGGCGTGGGGAGCGCCCCGGCGCTGGACCCGGCATCCTGCGCCGCACTTCGCTCGGGAATGAGCAGCGGGAATGTCACTGGGCTGGGGAAGGAAGGGAAGAGCTTGTGCCCAGACCTGCGAGTGCGACGCGTGCCTTTAACCCGTTCCCCCCTAGGAACCAGGCTTTGGTCGGGAGCGCTGGAAGCTCGGAGCTGGAGACAGCGAAGACTCCGCCCGGGGAGGAGAGGAGAGGCCGTCCCGAACTTCTGCGAGCTCCACCCGCGCCGTGCAGCCCGCAGGAGCGGGCTCCGGGCCGCCGTTCCCCGCGGATTTTCCCCACTTACTGCGCCGCGTGCGGAAGCGGGGCTGTCCCCAGCCGCAGGGACCAGCTGCGGATCCCGGGTCCCCTCCCGGGACCAGCTGTGGACCCCTGATCACCTCCCGGGACCAGCTGTGGATCCCGGGTGACCTCCGGCAGCAGCGGCGACTCCGCCGGGTTCGGGTTCCTCCTCCCTCCCCGGGAGCGCTGGGAATTGTAGTCGTGCACAGGCTGCCCGCAAGCAGCTCCGGGGTTGGATTCACTCCTGGAGCTTGTTCCTGTTCGCCACTTTCTCTCTTTTCTCCTTTTCCTTTCTTTCTTCCAAGCTTCTCTGGGTTTTGTGTCCAGGGCGTAGGAGCGTTGCTTAAAGTGAAGGACCACACGTCCTCGAACGGGAAAAGATGCCAGAAGCTGTATATATCCAAAGGCTGGAGCCGTTCAGTGTTCCAGCACCCAAATACCCACAGCTGGATTTGTCAGTGAGCAGCTCTGATCAGAGAGCAGCCTCTGCCAGGGCACGTCAGAATAATGACAAATTACTTTCATTCCTCCATTAGAGAACAACCAGATTCCTCTCGAGTATTGAAAACATTATTCTGGGTTGGAGCCTACCTGGCTATATTTAGCGCAAAGAGAATTTTATAAACATACAAAAAGTAAATGTTTTCAGGGCAGCCTGTTGCTTTTTGGTGACGAATTGAGCCGTTCTAATCAAGAACTCACGTCATGTAATTTGAGAGTGTAGCTTGTAAAAATAATAAACAGAATATCCAGAGAAATAGTACTCTTGTTACCAGAGTTACCTACAAGTTTAGGTTTAATTATGCTTGACAGCTATTTTTATGCTTCCTGAAACAGAGCAAGCCCAGTCTTATTAATCCACTGGGCTAATTGGATTAATGGACAAAACACATCTTCCCTTAATAAGATAAAGGATTCAAATATAATCTCTAAGGGAAGTATCCACCCTGCTGTTAAAACAAACTAACAGATTTATTGACCCTGACTGCCCCCAGATACGGATCTTGCGAGAAGAGCTGGCTTTAGAGGGAAGCAGTTGGAGGAGATACTTGGGACATCAGATCCTGGGACAGCCTCTCCAGCTCGTTCAGCCCAAAGCAGCCAGGTGCTTGGTAAGTGCACCCCGTCACAGGAAGGATTAAAAGCCAGAGCACCACGCTGCAGTGGAGAGACTCCTCCGGAGGCAGGGCAGTGCTCTGGCCTCTGGTTGTTACCAGAAAACCCCCAGGGACTGGATTAGCCCACTCCCGTCCACCTGGCCTGCGTGCCACGGGAAGATAGGCAGAGAAAATGAGATTAGTCTGCACTTCTGCTGCTGCTCTGACCAGGGAGAAGCCAAGCAATCTGAGAGATTCCTTGTGCCTTCTCCAAGGGTCCACACATTAATTGCCTTGTTAAATATTTCTGCAGCATGGGGGATGATGTTGAAACAGAGGCTTGCTTGTCACTTATTCGCTTAATTATTTAATTCAGGGAGCACAAATACCAGCTGTTGGTTCGGCACTTGAGTGGTTTCTTCGTAAGCATTTTTGGGCTCTGAGCTGAGTGAGCTGCATCTGTAAACTGCTTATATCAGTCCCTTGCAGACACTGTACCCCGCGCTGGGAGCAATCCTGGGAGTGAAGTGAGGGCCTGGACACACAAATGCATCTCTGACAGCTCTCTGTAGATTACCAATTTGAGCTTTGGCAGGGCCCCAGAAAAAGTGAATCCCAGAAACTCTCCTGATGCAGTAAGAGCAAACCAAAGGAGTGGGCAAAGAGGACAGGAACAAGCAGTAGGAACAAATACTTGTCATCTCTTACATGGACAAGATTAAGGTAAATCTTTGGTCCTGTGTTGCTAAAATTGTTTGTTTGTTTGTTTTTTTAATCCGGGTTTGTAAAATACTCATATTGGGATTAAGAGTTGGTGAAAGATTTTTCCAAGCCATAAAAGCAGCTGGAAAATGTAATTCTAGGCTAATAATGGTTATACTACAAATCTTGCTTTTTCTTTCTGTTTTGTGTCTCTCCAGTTGCCCCCAATAAGCAGAAATGAGCATTAGAATTGCTAGCAGCTGGCCCTTGTAAAACAAATGTTAATTGCCTTAAATACATGAAACCAGCATATTCACATTGAAAACTTGTGGTCAAGCCACAAAAAAAAACTTCTTGGAAAGGAAAAAAAAAATCCTTTTTTTAGGAGGAGCCTAGGGAAAGACAAACCACTTCTTCAAAGGGAAAGCTAATGAGTGGCCTTCCCCCCATCATTAAATTTTAGACACAAACTAACAAAATCTGGCTTTTCCCTGAAGTTAGAATTGTGTATATTGTGTATATGATGGACTCCTAGTTTCTCACACTCAGGGTGGGGACCTTGAAAGGAAGAGATTGCCCAATTTGATCTGCTGATTACATTCTGGGCAGGTGTAGGGGAAACACTGACATCTGAAAGCCATTTTTAGTGGGATTTGTTTCAGGTGACGTGGGTTTTGTCTCTTCCCCTCCCTTGGTGCTGCTGCTGATTAGGGAATGTCCCCAAACTCTGGCACTGCTTTGCTGCACTGCACAAAATAATTGATGACAAGGTGTTGCCTGCAGGTAATTAATTTTGGGAGCAGACCGACCAGCAGGGGTTGATGGGTGTGTGGGGGAAACTGGATGAGGCTTCATCAGGACAGCGCAAAAGAGGATGAGAAAGCAGCAGATCTCGCTTGAAAAAATCTGAATGTGCCTCTACAGCCTGTGAGGTTTTGCCAAATCTCTAGAAGCTGCTGTTAAATCTCTGGCTAGATGTTATAGACTCCTTGGATAATGGGGCTTTAACTGGATGCCTCAGCTAGAAGCTTGGATATCATTCCAGTGTTTCCTGCTAGTTGTAGGAGTTGTATTTCTGTTGGAAGGCGACCAAAACAAGAGGAAAGGAAGGCTTATTTTTTGACGGATAGTTCCACTAAAAACTGGCCTTCTTCCTGCTCTGGCGCAGCAGCACTTGCAGTGCTGGCAATGCCGTCAGCTGTGTGGACACATCTGTGTCCACAGCTGGACAAGAAATGACTCAATTCACCTCAGGCCGTTGTTTGTTTCTCCTGCGAGGCACGTCGCATCTCAGCACCCTCCCAAAATGGCACAGAACACCCAAGGTTTGCTCTTTTCAAGGCAGCGCTGGGCGAGCGGGAGCTGAGGTGACAGTGTGGGTACAGGGAGAAATCTGAGCTGTGGATCACGCTGCAGCCTCCGGTTCCCTCTTCCGAACGAGGTGGTTTGAAGGCAGTTCAGTCACCCTGCTAAAGAATGTGAGTTACAGGGGGATTTTGCCCCCTGTTATGCCTTTGCCAGCTTGCTGTTGTTGTTGTTGTGGAAGATTTCCAGCTGGGAGTGACCACAAATTCCTGCCTTTAAAGGGCGAAGATCGAAGGCTGGTTATGCTAGTGAGGTGGTGATTCTTTACTTGGAACCCTCATCTAAAGAGACAGGAAAAAAATGCTCAGGAATGTCCCTGATTCCAACTTAATTGCTGGAATGAACAAATAACCAGTTTATTTATGAAATCCTAGAAAACAATGAGCAGTCAGCACCAATCTCTCAGAGCAAGGCTCATCCAAGCAGCTTTTTAATGTCTTTCTGTGTGATGGCTGAGAGCTCTGGTGAGCCAGAGAGGGGTGAGAGCTGATAGTGGTTGGTGATACAGCTTTTGCTACTACCTTGGAAGCTGCTTTTGGGATCAGCCGGGTTTAGATGGAAGCCCTGGAAGGAGGAGAGGCTGCTTTGGCAGCTGCACTTGACGAAGGCACCATCAGGGTGGAAATGTCTTCGCCTGGGCTTGTAGGGCAAGGTGAGTCAGGAGTGTGAGCTGGGGGAGTGATCCCGATCCCTCCCCATCCCCTCCTGAGCGTGGGACCTTGGCTGCCGAGCGGGGCCCCAGCCTGGGCTCTGCCAGGGGACACAGGGACGCTGCTGGAGGTGGGAGCTAGAATCCCAAAATCACAGAGTACGCAGAGTTGGAAGGGGCTCACCAGGATCACCGCGTCCAACCCATGGCCCTGCCCAGGACACCCCAACCATCCCACCCTGTGCCTGAGAGCGTTGAGTGGTGTAGCACGGACCCCTCTAGCTTGGGCTCGATGCTCCCAGAGG
>VZTG01009904.1:62614-72782 GCA_013397845.1 Melanocharis versteri
AGTCGGTGAAGCCCCCGGGCGGAGCGCGGAGCTCCGGTGCCGAACCCCCCGCCGCCCCCCGTGCCCAGGTGAGGCCCGGCCGCCCCGTCCCGCCGGCCGTGGGGGTGGCCTGGGGGGGTGGGTCGCGGTGAGGGTTGCCGCGGGGCTAGGCGGCTGCTGCGAGAGCGGCGGTGGGTGGGGGCGATACGTGGCAGCGTTCCGCCGCCCCCCGCCTTCCCCGCGGCGAGGGGCCGGTGTCCCGGCGCTCCCGGCCGGTGTTCCCGGCCCTTACGTAACGGGAGCCGGCAGCCTCCGGCGGGGGGCGGGAGGGCGCCGCCGCGCCGGCTTCCCNGAGGTCTTCCCCAGCCTAGCTGATGCTGGGATGCCGAGCCCAGCTGCCCTGGCAGCAAGGTGCGCGGCTGCACGGTGCTGTCCCGCCGTTCCAGGCCTCTTCTTGCAACTTTTACTCCAAGAACACCACGGTGGCTAGATGCTTCTCCCAGTCGCTGTTGTCCCGGAGGCCGTTCCCGGCTCGCAGCCCGGCGTGGCGGCCGGTGTCGCTCCCGGCGCGGAGCCACGTGCGCGGGGCTGGGGACACCCACGTGGAGTCCCGGCGGCGGCGGCGCATGCGCGGTGCGGCGGCCGCCGCTGTGACCGGCCTCACGTAGCGCGCGGGCCGCGCNCCCGGCCGGTGTTCCCGGCCCTTACGTAACGGGAGCCGGCAGCCTCCGGAGGGGGGCGGGAGGGCGCCGCCGCGCCGGCTTCCCCGCGGCTGGCAGACTAAACACGGCCGCCGCCTCCCTCTCCTCCTCCTCCTCCTCTGCCTCCTCCCGTTCCCCGCTGCCGGCGCTGCCGCTGGGAGTTGTCCCCCCGGCCGGGCTGGATTCCCCCGCTCCGGTGGCGCAGGTGTGCTCCCGGCCCGCTCCGTGCAGGGCTCCGTGCTGGGAGGGATGGAAAGTTACTCGGCGTAAGCCGCGCGCAGGGATTGCACCCCGAGGAGCGGGGATTGCCTTGGTTTCCCTCTCCGCTGCTTTGGGTTGGACTCGCCAGCTGCTTTGTGTGGGGCTTTGCATCTGCCTCTGTAGTAGGCTGTGCCGTGCAGTAGGTGTTTTGGTAGGATCTAGCCTGACTAGCAGGAGAAGCTCTGACCTGGAGCCTTGAGCACGATGGTGAATATAATAAAAGCGTCACGTGTACTTAGAGTAAGTCTTCCGGTTTACCTGAAAAGCTGGCTGCTCCCAGAGGGAAGATCCTTCGGGATTGCCCAGCGTTCAGTTTCACTTTTTTTTTTCCTGCTGACTTGAGCAAGAGGAGAACGCAGAGTGCTGAAGCGTTCGCCTACTTACAAGTAAAGGTTCAGCGCTCGAGGTTTTAGTGAATGAAAGGAGCCATTTATTTACTTGGTTACAACAAGTAAATAAATGCAGCTTCCCGCAGCGCCAGGGGCTGTTGGCTCGGGATGCAGACAGTGCTCTGCCAGAGGCGGAAAGTAAAGGTAATGAGTTCCCGGGTTGTCTGGGAAGCAGAGGCCTGCCTTTGGGGACAGGGATGGTGTCTGTCCTACTGCTCTGCACCCACTGCTCCTCTCGGACCATTGCTGGATGCATTTGAATGCCTTGGACCGAACTGCCAAGCATTTGATTTGACCCGGAGTACTCTGCACCGCTTCTGGAGTATGCGCTGACACAAGCAGTACTGATTAACTTTCTTTCTCTTTGTTTTCTTCCCCAACCCAGCTCTCTGACCTGTAGAGGTTTAAATGCTGTTCCCCAATGAATGGATTTAAAATCTAGTGTTTAAAGCTGTGATTTTGGGGCTTGCACGTAAATTGGAAAGTGCCCAGTGCAGTTTGACAAACTGAAATGACAGGTAGTGAGTTACACTTTGGAAGGAGTGAGGGTAAACAGAGGTTTATAGCAGGAAAACCGTGCCTTCAAGGAGACATTTTTTCTTTAACAGAACATACTCCATGGAAAAACCCAACTGATCATTGGCACTGTCCTGCTTTCTTTATAATCACTTAATATCTGAAAACGTTCTATTTATCACTGTAGATGCTCAGCTAATCCTTGAGCAGAAGGATAGCCTCCTGCTTGTTGTGTCTAATAAGATAATTGCCCTATTCCATCCCCAGTGTTCTTTGTCTTGGCCTAGGAAGTTAAAACAAGTGGGCTCTGGGGGCTGTGTCCATTCAATCTTAGTCTGGAGGAAATCGAGGGAAAACTCGCTTCAGTTCCCCAAGCACAAATCTCTGCACAAACACAACTGCTCTGTATTCAGTCGTGAATGTTGTCTTCAACTTGGCAGTAAATGATAGACAGAACACCCTACTTGACTTTGAAATTGGTTCTCGTCTCTTATTACGTTGTTATATTTTTTATATATATAAAAGATTATAACTTTGTCATTAAAAGAAGCCTAAAGCACACCCTCTTCTTTTGGTAGCAGTGATTGTAGAAAATCTTTCTTCTCTCACTGCTTGGATCTCAATTTTAAAACAGCCTTTGAACGTGCTAGAGGACTTGGGCACTGGATTCTGGTGCTTCTGTCCTGTGAGACCTTTAAGCAATGATGACAGCTAAATGTTCTTAGTACTTATTTTGGGAAAGTTCTTTCCTTTTCAGTAGTATTTTCGGTCACATTGTGTCATGAGACTGTAACTTGGGTTGTCCTTGAGACAGGAGAGGTTCAGGGCAGTGAGCAGCTATCACTTCTGTTTCCATCTTCTCCATTTCCCCTAAGCTCAGCTTAACTGGTCAGGGGGTTTTGTTATTATTTTTACATACAGTGGGGTCCAGTAAGGATTGTGAGAATGGACCCATCTTTTAATCAAAAGTTGAGGATCTCGGTGATAGAGTTTTGTGTCCTGGCCCTGCAGTGGACTTCATCTTGAGCAGGCCAGTTACTTCTTACCTAAATAAAAAGGCTCGTTTGGAATTGAATTAGAGCTGTTCCACGTTGAAGTACCCCCTCAGTTTCCACTTTTTATCCTGTTTCCTGAATCCTGGTAAGCACCTGGGAGCTTGGAGTTGGCAATGAGGGGACTTGACTAATGAGCATCTCCGGTCTTTGGTCACTGAGTAGTGGGACCTTGGTTGTAATGAGGTTGTGTCACTCTGCGGTTTGCCTTCACTTGTCTGCGTGCATCTTTCTACTTGTAAAGCAGAGCTGAGCTCTTTGGAAGTCCTCAAAAAAAACCCTCTCAGTTACACCGGTTGACATGGTACTTGCTGTGTGTTCAGAGGACACGCTTGGCAGTGCCATTCCTCTGCTTGCTGCTTTGTCTCCTTTCTATCGATGTGTTCCTTTGCTCTTTGCTATTCCCCCTCCCCGCCCCCATCGTGTTTTTCTGCTCCGCCACGTTTTGCTGTTTCAGAGCTGAGTAAGTGCACTTTCCCAGGGGAGGCAGGAAGCTCCTGTGTTGCTGTCAGCCGGACTCCCACTTCCCTGCGTGGGCAGTGATCCCCTCCTCCCCGGGATGCTCAGTTGCCATCTTTGCGGGACGCGGCTGAGGAGGAGGGCGAGACTGACAGGAATAACGGAGAGAGGATTTCCGTCTTGTTTTGCTTCGCGTTGCCGACGGGAAGAAATTAGAGCCTACTTATTTGGCAGCCAGCGAGTCCAAGAGATTTCCAGCGTCTATAGGAGCTGAGCTGTGTTTTCTTTGATTTGGGAACCTGTGGCTGGTCCTGCTGCAGTAGTTGGAAAGCTCTGCTCCTTAGCAACCGCTGTCAGGGCAGCTCGGGCTTGGCCGGCCTGGCCTGGCCGCTGCCTCGGGCTCCCCGTCCAGCTCTGGATTCCGTCTGGGACGGGAGGGATCTTGGGTGGCTGAAAGCTATTACGGGAGTCTGGGACCTCGCAAATGACAGGAAATCTGGGGAAGGAAAGGGAATTCAAGCTGGAGGCGACCCCTGGACGTCATCGAGCTTAACTTAAGTTGGGCGAGCTTGGGGGTCTGGTTAGGCTGTGCATGGGCTCGTCCTGTTTCCTTTTGAAATTCTTCCAAGAATGAGAGATCCAGTTTCTCTGGGCAGCCTCTTCTAGTGCCTAAGTGTGAGAAGCTTTGTGTTTGTACCTCTTTGGAATTGCCCTTGTTGCATTTTGTGGCTGTTGCCAATCGCTCCTGCTGAGTGCCTGTGGAGATAAGGAGGTGGGAATAGGGTTGCAACAGTGTTTGGAGAAGCCTGGTGTTGGAGCAGGCTGCAAAGGCAGCAGGAGAAGAGGAAAAACAAGATGGAGCGCTGTCACTGAGAGCAGTAGGTAGAGAGAAAACATTGTTTTCTTCACCTTTTTGGTGATTTTGTTTGTTGGTTTTTCTTTGTGTTTTTAAAAAGTTTCATCTTGATTAACAGCAAGAAAGGAAACTTTCTGAAGCTTCTTTCTTGTTTCACTGAGTGCAGTAAACAAATAGCTCAGTGCATTCCCAGTACTGATAAAATTGGCAAATATTTATGGTGTAGTAAAGCTGTTTGTGCTTTGTCACTGATTCACAGATGTATTGGCTCGAGTGCTGAATGAGCAGGAGGCGCTTGGCTTTCTGCAGGGTGAAACAGGAATGGTGTTTTCTGTGAGGATGGAGGTAGACATCAGTGGGTTTTTATCAGGTGTGTTTGAAACAGTCTGATGCAGCTTGCTGGCTGCCAGTGGGGAGGATGAGCCAGGAGGAAGAGGTGAGGAATGCTGCCGTGGACAGCCGGGCTGCTTTAGAGCGTTGGTGAGGCTCAAGAGGGGAAAAGGAGGACTCCAGGCTTCCTTCTCCAAATTCTCACTTTACAATTCGCTTTCTGCCCGTGAATGTGTCGGAACGCATCAGCCCTTCAGTTGTGGTCATGCAGATTTTGGGTGGTTTACAAGAGCTGGAGGTTGTGCTGCTTTTCTAGGCTCGCGCGATCTTCCTGTTGTTCCTGTTGGTGCCAGTGGAACTGTGCTTGTCCTGTCCAAGAGGCAGTCCCCAGAGTAAACCCAAACCCCGGTGCCTCTCCCTCTGGAGAGGTGGGAAGGAGGGGAGGGAGCTGCCTCCTGACCCTCAGGTGCAATATGAGGAGAGATCCTGCGCTCTGGAGTCAGGGATGTGTTCCCTGTTAATACCACCACTTGTGGGCGGGATGGTTTTTATTTGGGCGTAACTTTTGAACTTTCCTGATAATGTTTGCACCTTCCCTGTGTGAATGCCACACCTGGGTCTATGTGGCTTGCTTGATAAGAGTTATGCTGCTTTCTTCCCTAAATAGGCCAAACTGCCTTGTAGCTGAGCTTGTTGCTTTTTTTCTTTCTTTTTTCTTCTTTAGTTGTGCTGTTGGAAGAGTTGCAAACCAATTTCTGCTAGTCCATGCAGTGGAATTCATTTTTTCTGAGCAGATACAGTATGTGAGAGTTTAAGCTTTTGTTTGGGGGAAAAAGTAAACCTTGCGAATTCCACGACAGCATAATTACCCCTAAAGTATGCAGGAGCCAGGCAATCCTGAGCTGCTAAAGGGATCAGGATCCTGAAAGGCTGAGAGCTTGGCAGCTGGCCCTGCAGAAAGCACTGCCTGCGAGCCTGCCACAGACCTACCCAGGATCCAGGGACAGAGCAGCCTTTTGTGTCAGGTGTGGAGCTTGGCTCCGTGGCAGCAGGAGCGTGCACAGAACCTCCTCTCTGGACTGGGGTTTCATTTAGACCTGCTCCACTGGCATCTTTCTGACTGAAAAAAGGGAACTTTTTTTCCCATTGAGTGGATGAACTCGATAATGGCTATTTTAACTTGGTGTTGCAGGCTTTTCTCGGTGTTTGATAGTTTTTTTCAGTGCTCTTTGCAAAGCAGCTCTATCTGCAGCGTGACTTAGATGCCAAAAAGAAGACTGCTGGTGAACACCCTGTTCCTGAGCTATTCTTTCTTTTGCCACACCAGGCAGGTATAAAAGTCAGCAGAGGGGACTCTGTGAGAGCTGCTCAAGCTGTTGGGTTTGTGCTGCCTCAAGCAGCAGTGGCAGCCCCGAGAGACTGAGCTGCCTCTTCTGAAGGTGGATTCAACTCTCTGGTGGGCAGGGATTTTTCACCTGTTTTGTGTTTCTCTCACAGGTGCGTGGTGAGGTGTGAGAGCTGTTGAGCAATGGCGTTCAAGAAGGTGTGGTGTGCCCTAGCCCTGGGATTTCTGCTGCCTTTCTCTTGTGCCCACACGGACTTCTTCACTTCCATTGGTGAGGCCTGCTTTGGTGTAGCCAAAAGAGTTTCTTGGTGGCCCTCAAAACTGATTCTGCAATGATGTGTTAATCAACCAAGGCCTTAATTGGTACAGAACTGAACCCACTTCCTAGTTCTTACCACATTATTGACTTTTCTTTTGGGAGAAATGGGCTTTCAGTCGGTCCGGGGGTAGTCTAATGACCCGGGCTAGGCTTTGTTGTCACTATTTATTCCTACAGGTATTGGAATTTAAACAGAACTTTGGTGTTGCACATGTGTAGAAGGAAGTGGTGCAGTATGTCTGTACTCACCCTTGGGTTCTGGTGGCCTCAGGGTGGGCACTGCACCCCGTTGTGCTGAACCAGTTTGGCTGCCTGCTTGCAGGAGGTGAAGCCATCATTAATTTATACCAGGGACCCCTTGAAGTCATGGATATAATCTTAAAAATAAAGCCCTGGATTAGTGTTGTGTATCAAACACAAAGCCTTTGTGTATTTCTGTAGCTTTCTCTTTATTTGCTCTACATTATGTATGCTTGGATTCAAGATTACTCTGTGGCAAACTATTTCCTTTTCCAAATGAATCCTAAATTAGTTCTAATAATAAATATGCAGTATTACATTAATTTCCATGGCAACAAGCTTGGTCCAGCAGGAGATTTTCTCCTTCAAAAAAAAAAAAAAGCCTTACTCAGACACTCCTTCAGGGTTGTTTAAGTAAGTGCAGAAGGACTTTTGGGGAAGGAAGAAAGTAGAAAAGAGGAAGAACGCCTTTAATTCTCAGGAGTTTGTGTTTCTCCTTGACTTACCAGACTCATTTTTTTCTAGGTCATATGACAGACTTAATTAATACAGAAAAAGATCTGGTTGTGTCACTCAAAGACTACATCAAGGCAGAGGAAAGCAAGCTGGAGCAGATCAAAAAGTAAGCAGTTGGTTTCATAATGCTAATGGTTAATCATTGGAGTCCACCCTTGTGCAAAAAGTGCTTCCTAAGGCTGATTAAATTTGTGGAATTTTTCCTCTGGGGCAAAGCTTAAAGTAGCAGGTTTTGCTGGGTGCTTGTTGTAAGTTGTTCTCTTTGAGCACTGCTTGGTGTATAAATAAGAAGAGATTTGACCGCGTGAGGACCAGAGCCCAATATGTCAGATTTTATCACAGCTAGAAATAAACATATTTTATCACTGAACAGAATGGTTTCCTTGCTTTCAGAAATATGTATAAATCTGTCTTGAGGGTGTTGAAACAGTTCTAGATGGAGAAGTGGGTTTTATTTTAGCCTTTGTGTATTACTTTCTGGTGTTCCACCGTCCAGGAAGAAAGATACTTCTTCCACTTAAAATAGAGAGTTGGAGTTGCTGACGGGTTTGGAATGTTACAAGTATATTCTTTACAGCTACAGATTAACACGGGAGCGTGCCAGTTGGGCATCCAAAAGTGTGTAAACACAGATTATTGTAGAAGTGTTGCAGCTCTGTTTTTGTTCTGTCAGAGGCGCTCCCTGTCAGGTGAAAAAAGTTTAAATAACCGTCACAGAGCGATTGAAGAGCCTGGAAAAAAACTGCCAGCATTGTTTGTCGGCACCTGAAGGATATTGGGAGCTGGTGTTCACTGAAACTCAGTGAAAGCTGGGAAATCACCGAAGGGCAGAGGCTGCAGAGTGTAGGAAAACAATTGGGACAGTGTGGGAAGAGCAGATGCCGCCAGAGGCACCTCTACCAGCTGTAAACGCCTCCCTGCCTCAGGTAGAGCCTGCAGATTTCATGCAGGCAAACCAGATCCTGGGACAAGAGGAACTCCGGCTCACGGGCAGAGTTCCCTCCAGGCTACAGATTCCGTATCTGCTTTATTGCTGGCGTTTGGGATTCTCTGTGGGGTGTGGCTCTTTAACATCAGTTTACCCTGATTGCAGGGCGTTGCTGCACGTCTCCATGTTGTAGGTCGGCTTTTTTTTTTTTTTTGAAAGCTGTGCTCGTTTTGGGGCACGCTGGGGGTGTGAAAGACTTGTGGCACTTAGAGAAGTTTGAGTTGGAGCTGCAGCACCTGAAGCTGGATTTGGGAGTGTGAGAACTACATGTTTCTTAATCCAAGCTTTCAGCATGGAAAGGAGCTTTGTGGCGAGAGGCAAGGGGCGTCTCACAGATGTAAGAGTGCGTGTCTAAACCTAAAATAATTTGAAACAAGCATTGGACTGCCTCTTTGTAAGCCTTAAGGGGAAAAAGGGGGCATTTGAAAGATAGAAAATGTGGGTAAAGCTTTGTTTTTGATTAGTCCTGCATGACAGCTCATAATGGAAGTGCTGGCACGGTGCTTTTGGGGCTTGTAGGAAGGAGTTCCTTCAGCAGGCTTCCAACAAAGACTGCAGAGCAGCACAAGATTTGGGCTGCAGCTGAGGAAGAAGATTTAATAAAAAAAGGAAGAGTTCCTCTTAGAAGAGTTCTAAATATAGATAATGTAAAAGCTTGCGATTTCTGCTGTTTTTTTTAATTAGTGAAGACATTTGAGTAGCTTGCAATCAGTTCTCTAGCACACCAGCAGACTTGTGCGAGACTTTAATAAATATATTTTCATTATAGATGGGCAGAGAAGTTGGATCAGCTGACAGATACTGCCACGAAAGACCCAGAGGGGTTTTTGGGCCATCCTGTGAACGCATTCAAGTTGATGAAACGGCTCAACACAGAGTGGGGTGAGCTGGAGAGCCTGGTCCTCAAGGACATGTCAGATGGTGAGTGTGCCTGCAGCAAAAGCCAGCACCACAGGCTCCCTGCAGGTACTTGGCTGTTGCCTTTCGCACGTCAGGGGCTGAATTGGATTTGCAAATCTGCTTTTGAGACTGAGCATTTGTGGAACTGATCTGAATTAGTGTAGTAAACACTTAATTGCTGCCTCTTTTCTTCAGCAAGAGTGGAAGCTCTTTAGCAAGGAACATGGAATAGTTGACTGTGAAAGACACTTAGCAAAAGGAAGCCAGGACGATTATATTTGACCTGTGAGACTGTCTCAACAGCTGATTAATACCAGGTGGAGGTTTGTAGTAGGGAATTATAAAAAAGCAGAGCTTTCAGAATGACCCAGGATTAGTCTCTGATAATGATTCGGCACATTCAGGTTCCCTGTTGCTGGGAGAGGGACTGAATGTGGCAACTGAAAAGGCTCTGCACCTGCCAGCCAGAAATCTGCACCAGTGTGTCTTAAGCCCTTCTGAATGAGCGGGGTAAAAAAAAAAACCCTGTTTCTTTTTGATTTTTCCTTTGCTTTCTTAAAAAAAAAACCAACCAACAAACCAAGTGCTAACTGAGCTGCCTGTGCTGTGAGTTTGGTTCAGACTCGTGTGGAGGTGGGCCTTGGCTTTCCCTGGAGTAGGGAGTTTATACAATTCCCAGGACAGAGGTGACCACGTGTTTCCCTGTCTTTCCCAGGCTTTATCTCCAACATGACAATCCAGAGGCAGTTCTTCCCGAATGATGAGGATCAGACTGGTGCAGCCAAGGCCCTGCTGCGGCTCCAGGACACCTACAACCTGGACACAGACACCCTCTCAAGAGGGAACCTGCCAGGTGAGAGCCATCCATGGTCGTTATTTCCACTTCCTAAATGTCCTGATTCCAAATCATTTCCTCTGTTCCACCTTGTTTAACTGCTCAGCCTGAAGGTAGCATTAGGAAGGGGTTGGAGCTGGCTAGAATTAATGAAAAAAGTGGTTTTTTTGGTTGAAATCTGCATCTTTCTTATAGTTATGGTAAGATAATCTAGTGTTAATAGTTTTTAATAAAAATCAACAGCAATAAAATCTTGCCTAGGTGTGGGTGTTTTCCTTGTGTTGCACTGGCAGATTCCTGGTTTTATTGCACAACTTCATGCATTTTAACAAGTTCCTCTGAGTTTAAACTTCAGGGATTGTATAAACTGAAGAGCAAAAGATGGTGCATACACAGACTGGAGCCTGTGTGGCACTGCCTGAGCTCATCTTTAAATAGGTTGCTCTGTGGAGGAGAAGACACAACTTCTTTTTTTTTTTTTT
>VZTG01009904.1:72816-191853 GCA_013397845.1 Melanocharis versteri
GTCAGAAAACTTTCTCTGCTGAGCCTTCCTTGTTTCCTCTGTTCAAAACTAGTCCTGTGCCAGCTGGCAAAAAATCAGCTCTGTACAATCCATCTGTGTTTTTGCAAGTGCTCATTGTGGTCAGATGCCTAATAAAATTAAGGGTAATTGGCTTTATGTGTTATGATGTATTACCTTGCTTTTGGGCTTGGTTCAAGACCTTCTCAAGGACCTGCAGATTCCTTCCAATGCAATAAGCAGCTCATTGCTGTTTTCTTCAAACAGCACAAAAATACAAGGTGGAGTTGTGCTGCTTTTGAAGCAATGAGCTGCCCAGACTACGTGCAATTAAGTGTAATGGCAGAACCTGGAAGTTCCGGAGCATAAAAGAGAATAGGTTGGCCTCTGGAGAGCTCCAGAGGGGAACTTCCCATGTGGTCACTTGTTTGTGCTCCTTTTCTTCATCTCCAGGGAATTTCTTTTGGTCCAGAATCTCAGCTACGGCCAAATCTTTGTGTCCTTTGAGAGTTTGCAGGCTCAGGAGACTGCAGTTGCTGCCCACCACAAGAGGGACACAAGGTGTTTAGTGAGGGAGCAGGAATGAACAGCAGAACAGCTGCCCTATTTGAGCACTGCAGAGCTGCTGTTAGAAACTCAGAATGGATTAAGATGTAATCAGGGATGTAATTTTAGCTGTAACGCTGGCAGGTCCTGTTTCCCTTTTACGAGATTGAATTTGGTTTTTCATAGGGCCTGTATTTCCAGAGGCAAAAATAGGAATCTGTAATTTGCCTACTAGTGCTTTAATCTCTCAGAGGTCACTTAAAATGTTTCTAAAAATTACTGACTTGAAAAAATCTCAAGCAGCTGGGAATTTGCTCCCTGATGTTTTCCTTTTCCTCCCCCACCAAGTTGTCACTAACAAGTCATGGTTCAGTAACACTCTGGAAGTGATAATGTGATGTCCTTGAAAACAGAGTTCTGAAACTTCAAATTTGGCTTATTCTTGCTCGAAGTGGTTGGGGGTTTTGAGGAAGGAAGGTTTGTTTAATTTAATTTTTCACTAGTGGTAGAGACATTTAGCTGTTCGCTGGTATTCTGGCAGTGGAAAGCTGCATCTGAGTGCTTGTGTGCCAAGGATTTACAGGCTTTAGAGACTTCAACAAACAGCTACTGCAGAAGGGAGCTGTGGGAGAACAGAAATAAAACCCTGCTGTGAGGAATGAGAAATAACTCGAATGTTTCTCGGAGGACTGGGCTTTGGAACCCCGTGTAAACTCTGTTTGTTTTAAATACCCAGGTGTGAAGCACAAATCCTTTCTAACAGCTGAAGATTGCTTTGAGCTGGGGAAGATTGCCTACACGGAGGCTGACTACTACCACACGGAGCTGTGGATGGAGCAAGCCCTGAAGCAGCTGGATGAGGGAGAAGTGTCCTCTGCAGACAAAGTCTACATCCTGGACTACCTGAGCTACGCTGTGTATCAGCAGGGGGACCTGGGCAAGGCCATGGCGCTCACCAGGCGCCTCCTGGAGCTGGGTATGGGGCACAGGGACACAGCTCTGTGGGGCTTTGTCCTGGGGAGTGCAGGCATGCCTGGACTCCGACTTGTATATGCCTTTGTAAAGTGCATTTTTAATTTTTTAGATGGGGATTTGCTCCTTTCTACTGAAGGGTTTTCTGCCTCCCAACACTGTTGGCTTCTATCCCCTTACGTGTCTGAGTCACTGCTGCCTGAAATCTGGTTCTCTCCTTACATTTTGTTTTCCTGGGTTGAGATTACTTCCCCTTAGGTAGAGGCAAAACCAGAATTAGTGAGATTGAAGCTAAATTGGTGATACTGAAATCTCTGCAGATGATTTAAATACAAATTCAGCATGCTGAAGATGAAACACTTGTAAAAACAAGAAATACAGAGTACAAGGCAGTGAGATAAGAGTCTGTTTCATGAAAAATAAAAGTATTTATTCTTCTGTAAATACTCCACTGATTGACTGAGTAAGAGATGCTCTGGGAAGCTCAGAACCAACCCGAACATAGCAAAAGCTACTGAGAGCCACTTATGAAAGAATTGAAGCTAATTCTGTAAGTTAAAAAGCTTTGTCACCAGAAATCTTAAATCCCATCGGGGAATTTTCAGGTTTACAGCCAGTCATGCTGTCCCAGCTCTCTCCCTGTCCCATTCCCTTGTCTCTTCCTCTCTGTTGAGATGGGGTGGAATGGCCAAACCCTTTTCCTTAGTGCTGGGATCCCCGTGTGCAGTGAGGGTTTGAGAAGCAGTCATGTGCATCTGTTTCCTTTTGCCTTCTGTAAATAACCACTTCTGGATGATTCCTCACGGGCTGGAAACCTGCCAGTGATCCCCGTCTGTTTCTCTGTCCACAGATCCTGAACATCAAAGAGCAAACGGGAACATGAAATACTTTGAATACATCATGGCTAAAGAAAAAGAAGCAAACAAGTCCAGCACGGATTCAGAAGACCAGCAGGAGAAGGAAACTGAGGTTAAGAAAAAGGATTACCTGCCCGAGAGAAGGAAGTACGAAATGCTGTGCCGTGGGGAGGGGCTCAAAATGGTAAAGTGGAGTAGACTGCTCTCAAATGTTTGAAACCAAACAATGTCAGGAATCTGTGTGTGGTGTGCAAGCAAGGAGTTGTTAGAGCAGCTGGATGAGTGTGCAGAGTTGAGGATCATGTGTTGGATTTCTTCCCCGTTTTGGTCTGTCCAGTAGACAGAAAGTAACGCTGCCCCAGGCACTGCTGGCTGTCTTGGATGTGCTCCATCAGTAATTAATTGAAGAAGGATGCTGGAAGTCCGCAGTTACAGGCAGAATTAAATAGGGGTGGTTTTTGTAGCGCTAAAATGATTTTAGTAGGGTTGTGTAAAGTGATGCTTGTTGAAGTATTGCACAGCAGCATTAATGTGCAGACAGTACTGACTTCTCAAACTGAAATCATCTCTAACCTGTCACACAACAAGGTGGGGAGAGTGAGTTGTTTGTGTGTCCAGGATGTGTTCTGTCCTTGGAGATACCAATGTCCCGTGGGAGCTCTCTGACTCCTTCTTGCTCTGCCTCCCTTCCAGACTCCCCGGAGACAAAAGAGGCTCTTCTGCCGCTACTACGACGGGAACAGGAACCCCAGATACATCCTGGGCCCTGTCAAGCAGGAGGACGAGTGGGACAAGCCTCGGATCGTTCGCTTCCTGGACATCATCTCCGACGAAGAGATCGAGACCGTGAAGGAGCTCGCAAAGCCCAGGGTAAATGCCTTACTCTTCCTTGCCTTTGGAATCTTAAGTTCCACGTGTACTTGGTGTGAGTGTGCGTGGCTGTCTCCTCTGGAAGGCAGGGGTGTGTGCAGCGTGCTCACGCCTTGCTTGCCCCACCTGGCAGCTCTTGGTGACGCCCTTTGAAGGAGACTGGGGAAAGCTGGGAATTCTCTGTGATGACTGGAGCCAAGTCACACCAGTGCAGCATTGTCAGGCTCTTCCAGCAGACTCAATTTCAGCTGGTTCAGATGAGGAGGAGAACGTTCTCCAACAGAAAACAAGCATAAAGCAGTAAGGGTATACTGGAGTATTCCTGACTTTTATTTGGTTTTCTGGCTTTTGTTTTTTCCTTTTTAAGTCTGGAAGGGAAAGGCAACCATTCCTCTGGTCCTGGAATGCCACTTTAATGTATAGCCTAGAAAGAATGGTTGTATTCTCCATGTTGGTATAAGAATGGCTTCTGTCTCCCAGGATTGGAAGCTGCCTGCAGATGAAAGAGCTTCAAGAGGGCAGGACTTAGTTGATGGGTTTTGCCTCCTTATTGACCATGGTGGCTCATCAGTCTTGTTTCAGACACTGGATGCAAAGGTTCTTGTTTCTCAGTGCTGCAGCTCCCTGAAGCCTGTGTTGGACACAGGGAAGAATTTCTTCACTGAGGAGTTTGTCAGGCATGGCCAGGGGCTGCCCAGGGAGGTGGCTGGGTCACCATCCCTGGAGGCGTCCAAGGAATGACTGGACGTGGCACTCAGTGCTCTGGGCTGGGTGGCAAGGTGGGGACTGGTCAGAGGTTGGACTTGATTATCTTGGAGGTCTTTTCCAACCTCAGTGATTCTGTGACTCTGTTCTGAGGTTTCTGAGGTAACATTCTGAACTGTAAGCAGGAAGTGTAAGATTTTTCCCTCCACGTAGCTGTGAGGCGTCTCCTCCTGCTCCCCTGCCAGGCAGCTTTGCTGCAGGGCTGAAAATCAGAGCCCCCATTGCTGGTCTGTAGGCGTTGGAGCCCCTTTGCTCCTGCATGAGGCATTCCACACCTGTGCAATGTGACCAAACCACTGCTTTACAGAGCAGAAAGTCTGTAAATGTGTGACTGTAAGCTCTGAACTTGCTGAGGTCGTTGTTTTCCTGCCAAACATTCGGCTCACGGCAAAGACTTGGAGACCTTTAGCACAGGAGCATCTGTATGCAGTTACTGTTCCTGTATTCCTTGTGGCTGAGGCCTTGCACGGCTCAGCAGCAAAAGGATTGTGTTCTTGGAGACTGAAAGGTCATCTCCTTCCTGATGCTCGGGATGCTGCCATCCTCTGGGAGGAGACAGTGCTGCCTGATCTGTGCCCAGCCTTCTGCCGTGCTGGCAGGATGGAGCCTCATTATTCAGCTCTGGAGTCTCGCTGGATTTGTAGTTTGTGCCTTGTTTTTTTATGTGTCTGCATGGGAGGAGAGGAAAGGCAGCGTGCTGGGAGCTCCCAGTATTCTTTTCTTGTCAGTAGGTATGGAGAGGCCTTGGTTTGTTTAGTTTATTTTAACAGTGGAGGAACGCTTCTGATTGTTTGGGAGTTGGCATGACATTGTGCCTTTTCCAAAATTTGGGCTCTGTACCTCAGCGTTTCCAGTTACGAGTGATGGAGAGTGTCTGGTAGCACATGAACCAAGATAAAGGGTGCATGTGAGGTTCTGAGTTGGAATATCAACACAGATGGGAAGGCATGAAGTAAATGGAGCACAGCAGAGGGAAAGGAAAGCCTTGAGCCAGGAGTTCCCACTCTGTGTAAATGTGACCATGAGTGAAGCAAGAGTTTGTGTGAGCTCGGAGGAGCTCAGTGCTGCTTTTGGTACCAAAAGAAGAGCCAAAAAGGAATGGTTTCTTCATCTTTGGCTTATGGTGCTGCCTGGATTCGATTTACCTGTCAAACTCCTCCTCCAGGGGCAGGGCAGTGTAACAGCACCGCTTGTCCACATGCCACACCACTGTGCTGCTCCCAGAGCGTTTCATTACAAAAGAAACCAAAGCTGCTGTAGTTCGCTTTATTCAGACGGCTGTTCTTGCTACAGACATGGAAACAGGACTTGTGGAGAACCTTGAAAAACCCAAACAAGAAACCTTTCTTTTAGTAAAACTGGAGCCTCCCCCTCGTTCCCCACGGCCCTGCACCCTCCATGGCAGACAGAGCACGGCAGCGGTGCCGGGGCGGTGGTGGCTCGGTGGCGTTGTCCCCCCTCCCCAGGCTTCTGAATGGTCGGATTGCTGGGATGCAGATTGTGCTTGTAATGCAACTTCTGATGGTTCGCTTCACAGCTGAGGCGAGCCACCATTTCAAACCCCATAACGGGAGCCTTGGAGACGGCACATTACAGAATTAGCAAAAGGTAAGAGAGCTCTATGCCAGAGGTTTTGGGCCTGTAATGAGTGTGTACGTCCTGCTCATTCTGAGGAAACCAGAGGTGGGCTGAAGAGACAACTGTGTTGTCCACCTTGTGATTCCGTGCAGATCTGTAACAGGCTGTTACTGCTGAGTTTCTCAGTCTTTTCCTTCAGCTGGAAGTTCTGGAGGCGTGTTTTGATTTGTTCTTTCCTTTTTGGTCGCCTTCTCAAGTGTGTTTTTTCAAGCAAGTCTCTGCAGTCAGTGTGAGAAATACAAGATGCTACAAAACCTTCAGTAAAATCTAGTTTTTGTTTTTAATCTACACATTCCTTTTCCCTTGCTCTTCTCACAACCAAGAATTGTCCTCCCTTTCTTTGGAAGATGTAGCAGACCTCGAAGTGCCTTAATGGGTGTAAGAGATGCTTCAGGTCCTTGCTGTGCACACAAACACACATCTCCTTGTCCAGGATAATCCCACACTCCCTGCTGGGCTCCTTTACCTCCTGCCTGACACAAACCTGGCAGAACACGGGCTCGTTTCCACCGGGCTCCTGGTTCTTTTCAGCTTGTCCATTAAGTACTACAAGTGCTGAATTTAGCCAGTGCTTTCCAAAATTGGCTGGATCTGAAAGAAACCACCTGCCCCTGCCTGCCCTCCCCTGGTTTTAGCCATGGTAATTAAAGATTGGCTGCACAGGCCATCAGCACTGAGCCAAAATTCTGGGAGGAGTTAAAACTTCTGGGTGAGGAGGAATTGTCTGGGAAACTCAGCATCATAAATTACTTGCAGAAAGATTTCTAAACAAACAAACAAAAAAAAAAAGGTAAAATAATAAAGGGAGGAAAAAAGTGAAAGGACAATCTAACCAAATTATTCCAACCAATTTGTTGTGATTTGGACATGGCAGCTGCAGCTTGTGTTGCCCTTCCAACCATTGCTAATTTGCGAGCATCGCATCCGGACCAATCGGAACCCTTTCAAACACCTGGGGCTTGGCCAAAAAGCAGCCTGCGAGGTGGGTAAGCCTTGTCCTTTCTCTTTTTGTAGCTGAGCCGTGCTACTGTTCATGACCCTGAGACTGGGAAACTGACCACAGCACATTACAGAGTCTCTAAGAGGTAAGGGGAAGGGATTCCTTGTCTGAAGAAGTGTGCCCTGGGGCTCTGCTGCTTCAGCGCTAAATGTGGGCAAGGATTTTGTGTAACTTTTCTTATTCTTCAGCCTTTCTTTCAAAGAGAGTGGGCTAAAGCAAGCTGAGCTGTCATGTAACAAAGCACGGGGTCTGCTGAAGTAGGGATTGGTTGTCGGTGGTGGCATTCCAGGGTGGAAGTGCCCTCTCTGGCTGAGCATGGCTTGTGTGCTGCGACTAACGTACTAAACGCGGGCGTGGGGCTCTGCTGGCACCCGGTGCTGTGGGGCACCTGCCTGGCTCGCCTCTGCTCCTAAACTTCAGTATCTGCTCTTGCTCAGAGCTAGGAGCTGCTGTGATTCCTGGGAGCACTGCACATCAAAGCTGGGTGATGATTTTAAGGGATTTCCTCGTTGGAATGATGGGACATAGTTGCTGCTTGAATAGAAACCCAGTGTTCTTTCAGCTGCTTTGAACAAACCCCTGAACTTAGAATGGCCCGGAGCTGAAGGGCTTTTATTTAGCTGTCAATTTCTTCAGAAAGGTAAAAGTGCTTCCAAATATGGGATCACAGGAAGGTGATTGATTCAGGAGGGATGATAAGTCTCAGGAAAACTGGAAAACAGCTGGAGCCGAGGTCCTTAAGGCCACTCTAGTGGCAAGCTGAAAACGCTTATTTTTATGCCTTGCACCTTTGCAGCATGTGGGCCTATGTGCCCACTGGCACATGCAGGGAGTGGGAATCCTTTGGAAATTTTCTGGGAAGCTCTTACATGTCTGCTCCTTAAAACTGCCCCCACAGAGGGACTTTAGGAACATTCATCTTCCTGTTGGACATGTGTTGTGTTTAATTTTTATTTCTTGTTTTTAGTGTTCAAGTCTGTCCATGTCTTACCTATCTTGGTATTTGTCACTGTGTATTTTAAAGGCTTCATTTATTCACTTGTGGGGTTTGTCCGCTGTGCCAGACAGCTCTGGAGTGTTTTCTGAGGAAAGTCCTTCCTCCATTTGAACATCTCCTCATGTCAAACTTGATGTGCTAATGATGGGAATTGGAGAAGGTGACCAGATTACTGCTGGAAATTGGGATGCATAATTGGTCCCTATTTAAATAGATGAGGCTTAGTGAAAGAACTTTTTATTTAGAGTTGTGATTTTTCATTAGTAGGAAGTGTTATTCCCTGAGGTAGTGCAGATGCCAGAGTCAGAAAAAATAGTACGAGGCACCACCCAGCATTAAAGGCCAATTAAAAACCCAGGACAGAGCCTGAAAATGGGACCCTTAAATTCTTAATGAGGTTTGGTGCTCAAAAATGTGGCACTGTGGCACCTTCCAATGTACCCAAGGAACTCTCAGAATTAAATCACATTTTACTGAGCTAAGTTCTTTAATTCAGTATCTCACTGGAAACTGGAATTGTAGAGACACATCCAAGAAGTTGGGGAAGACCATTTTTGAGAGTAGGAATAGCCTTGAGGGGTGGAGGAGGACTGCCCTTCTCCTGCTTCCCCTTGCCTTTCCTTCCTGTGTGCAGATTTGCAGGATGGGTATGGACTTTCCAAGAGAACTTGACACCTAAATCTGGAGTAGGAGGCAGAAGCCAACCCCACCACCCTGATTTAGAGGGCCTGTGCTGTTCTTGCTGCTCTCCTGCACTGCCAGAAACATCTTTCCCTTGGAGCTGCTCAAGATGGTTTGGATTCCAGATGAATCATTGCTCCTGAAAACCAAAAAATGCTCACTTTATTTTTTTAATAGATGACTCCTTTCCCCCTCCAAACATTCCTTCCCAGCACATGCCCTCCTAAATTACAGCATTCCTGTCTCTGAGAGAGCTACTGTTCCCTCAGTGGGACGTGGCAGCTCTGTGAAGGGGGGCACCTTGCCAGCACCACCGAGCTGTGTGTGCAGCACCAGGATAAACCCACCCACTCACACACTGCTTTTGCAGATAAAAACTGCCTTTTTCCCCTTCTCTCTCCTCCCAGCAGGCAGCCAGAGCTTGCAGCACGTAATGTTAAAAGTTTCCACTTCAGAAATACCAGGCTGGGCTTTTACTCACTCCCTGTTGTGTCTCTGCTGGTGCTTTTCTGCACGCCAAGTGTGGTTTAGAAGGCTTTTAAACATAAATGCCAGTATTTTGTGGCCAGTGACTTACAGGAGTAGTGCTGGGCTGTAATGTCTGCTCCTAGACTGACCAGTGCAGCTGCGGAGATGAGATTTTGGGGGGGATGTGCCCATGTGTGTTCAGCAGCTCCAGAGAATTGTCTGTTTTTTCCTTAACCCTACTGCTTAGTCTACAATTATTTCTGTGTAGAAGCATCGTGCCATTAAAAATCTCTAAGGTGCCTCATGCAGAATTACAAGTGCGAGGAGCATGGGATATTTTGTGGCTGCCCCATCCCTGACAGTGTCCAAGGCCAGGCTGGACAAGGCTTGGAGCAACCTGGTCCAGTGGAAGGCGTCCCTGCCCATGGCAGGGGGGGGAATGGGATGAGCTTTAAGGTCCCTCCCAACCGAGCCATTTCTTGATTCCATGAATCAATGGGATTATTCCTGTCTGCTTGTAATGCACATAGAAGTAATTAAAAGCACCCCCAGTGTGAATTCAGCACGCTAATGGAAGCACTTCATTTTTTATAACAGTTCAGGGATGGCTTTTTACAAAGCCAAGTGGGTCAGCAAAACACCAAACTTGTGTGGTCAGGGAACTGGGGGAGTTGTGTGGTGGTTATTAAGGAAATACCAAATCCTTCTGTAACTAAATCAGTGGGATCTTGAACTGCCCTGCCTGTGGCTTCCCAGGAATTGTCCCTTTTCCTCAGGGCCCATCGTGGACTCAGAGGTGGCAGCTGGTCAAAAATCTGAGGGCATGCAATGAACCTGTCAAATTCAGTGTCTCATCTGACAGATGTTCATGGAAGAGCAGAGCTGTGTGCAGCCAGTGACTCAGGCTGAACCTGGAAGTATGTAAATATTAAAAGAAAACAAGTTGCTGAGCATGTTTAAGGCTGTTAATGCTGCATCTCCTGCACCACTGGTCAGGGGAGTCTTTCTCTTTTTTTGATAGACAAGGGCAGGAAAAAAGCCAACTTCGTGTGAAGAAATTGTTTTGAATGAGGCAGAGACTTATCAGCAAGGGACCAAGCTGAGACAGCAGCAGAGGAGGGAATGTGGGACAGCTGGAATATTCTGTGGCCAGGCAAAGCCATGGATGCGGGTTTCATGACACCTCCAGGGTTAAACCCCCCTGTAACTCTGCAGCACTCCAGGCCTCCCTGTGGTTTTGCTCAGCACCCAGCAGACAGGCTGGCACTTGGGATATGGTTTCAATTCCCTGTTCCTCCACCTTTCATAGGCTTTCTTTGTATGCTGAGGCAGTTAATTTTATTTTTAAAATACATACAGTATTCCCCTTCCTGAAAGGCTGCAGTATTCTCCTTGGTGAAGCATTCATTGCCACTCTAAATAACCAACAGAGCAAGAATGCTTGGGTTTTTCTTTCTTTGGCTTGTTTTCTTTGGTTTTTTTCCTTTATTAACAGACTGGACAGAGGCAGAGAGAGCCTACACTGAAGCTGGTTGGGTGTGTTGGGACTTTTCTTGTGCCTGAAATGTGAGGTTAGGGCTGCTTGTGAGCATTACCTGGTCACCATGGCTGTGTAGCATGGCTGCTTTTGTGGGTTTTTGTTTGGTAAACGTTTCATATCCATGTCTTTGCATTCTTCTGCCACCCGAAATCAAAGCAGGCTGTGTTGTAACACCTCCTTGTACTAACAGTGTTCAGCAGTGGATGGGTCTGGGGAATGTGTGCATGTCTGTCTTGAGAAATCTGATTTCTTTTATCTCATAGTTCATTTGTCATTAAAAAAAAACGCTCGTAGAGATTCTGTAACCTGTGTCAGTGCCTTGTGTCATGTGTCATGCTACTGTTCCTCCCAGGCAAAGTATTTGGGGATTTGTATTTCTTTTAAATACAAATTAAAAAAAAACTTAATTTAGTATAGATGTGAAGGTTGAGTAAAAATACATTGATGCTGCTACCGATAGTTTCCAGCTGGGCTCTGGGCACAGGGATTTCTGTCCAGCAGGAGCACTGCTGAGCCCAAAACCTGAGTCAGCTGCTAAAAAAAAAGGTAGAAATAGCTGTCTCCATTTTCCTGCAAAAAAAAAAAAGGGGGGAAAACTAGCCCCAAATCATCAATATTATCACCCATATTAGTGCAGTGGGTGCCAGGGTAAAATGAAGGTGCAGTGGCTGGCATGGGATGAGTAAAGCAGCAAGAGAAACAGGCATCAGGTGAGCAGATGTGGAAAAACTCTAATGCACAGTAGGAGGCAAACATTTTGAAAGATGCCTTTGGAACGGAGGCTGACCTTCCACATTTCTATTTAAAAAAAAAAGGGGGGCTTAGTTTGGTTTTTTTTCCCAAATCATTGTGTACCTGAAGCATGTGCTAAATACCAGATTTGTAATAGACTGTTCTTACGGAAATCGTTCAATTTAATGCATTATTTGATTGTTTTCAGACTGATTTTTAGTAGCATTGCAGGGGTAAGTGTTGAGAAAGGGCAGCTCCCAGAGTGCTGGCCTGGAAGTGTGTGACACTTAGGGGAGCCAAGTTACAGCTACCTCGACAAATACAGTAACTCACCTGTTCCTTTCCCAAATCTTGCTTCAAAATGCATCACCCTGGGGGCTGAATGAGCCGTTGGGAGTGGGGTAAGAGCAAAATTGGGTGTGCCTGGTTTAAAAAACAGCTTGAAGCACTGCTTGGAACATTTCCTCTACCCCAGTGTGGGAATTCAGGCCCTTGGTTATAGAGCTCCCTTCAACCACTGCTGGAATTGGTCTTTCTGGGAAACATGTTCATTAAATTCAGGGCTTTTTAATGCCCTGGAACTACTTCTGGTCATGCTACCAAATTCCTGAAAAGTCCTAAGAGCTAATCTCACATTCCAAGTACCTCCAAGTGTTGCTGCTGTGCTGCCTGTCGCTGTCCTGTGTCACTAACTGTCCCCCCCTCAGCGCGTGGCTGTCGGGGTACGAGAGCCCGGTGGTGTCCCGCATCAACACCAGGATCCAGGACCTGACGGGGCTGGATGTCTCCACAGCAGAGGAGCTGCAGGTGAGTGGCAGGATGGGTTTGGTGCTGGATGCCAGTCACCATTTCAGCATCTCGTTGTGGGTGGATGGCTCGTGCTTGCTCAGGTGGGGTGGCCACAAAACCTCTCTTTTTACAGAGGGGAAGAAACAAAGTTGGCTTTGCAGAGCAGCTGTTCAGTGTGAAGTGGCTTTTTGGGGCTGAAAGGAAACAGTGATAACTGAAACCCTGGCTGTGTAATTCCTTTTTATTTAGACAAACTGAGTTTCATGGCTGCAGGGTCAAACCTTGCTGCTGTTGGAGACAGTTAAAAGTTTAGCTTGACTGGTACTCCAGGAAGGCCACCAGTGTGTCTGGTGTCCCTGGGATGTGGGAAATGCTGGCTGTATGTGTAACTTGAGTAAATGGTAATTTAGAAGTGCTTTTGTTTATTTGCTTGAGGCCTTTAAATGAGCAGCTGCTTCCCTGACTGTGAGCAGAGCACGAGTACCTAGAAAGCAGGACACCCACAAAGTGGTTCTGAAAGCTGCTGTGCTCTTTGCCACCCTGTCAAGGCTCCTGGTGATAAAGTGGCCAAGGATATGGTTAAAAATTGAAGTTATTTTTTTACAACCAATTGGCAAGAAGGACAGGGAACCCTCTTTATTGGCACAGTCAAATTTAGGTCAAAAAGTGGTTTAAATTTGATGACATAAAAGCACTGTGACATGTTTTGAAGAGAACAGAGGCTGAAAAGTTTTCTGTGGAAGAAAAATGCTTTTCTGCCCTGGGAAGCACCAGATTCCTTACCTGGAGCACGCTGTGTTCTGCAGTGCCAGTCTTGGATGTGCTCCTGTAGCTGACAGAGGCTTGACCTTTCCTGGGGCTTGGTGTTTAAAATTCATCTGTGCAAAGGTTGTAGCTGACAGTCAAACTCTTGCCTGGATAAATACTGATTTACTAGATCCTGTGCTTCTCCTTCCACTGTAGGTAGCCAACTACGGCGTAGGAGGCCAGTATGAGCCTCATTTTGATTTTGGAAGGGTAAGTCCTGTTTTGTCTTCACCTCTTTCTTCTTCACAAGCGCTGTGTTTCTCTTTTTCAGGTGGCAAATTATGGAGTGGGAGGACAGTATGAGCCCCACTTTGACTTTGCACGGGCAAGTAAAGAGCTGGAGGAGAGCTAGACCTGGTGAAGCCTGGGCCTCTGGGCTGGGGCACACTCTCTGTTCTTCAATCTGTATTCAGTTTTGTAGCTCTTCCACTTTCCTAATCCATGTCCGTGGAGAAAGCCCTCTAAACCACCAGCTGAACCTGTGGAGGTTATTTTATTACCTGTAAGCTGAGTGCCAGCAGACTCCTGACAACTGGAAAAAGTCTTATCTCACTGTCCTTAATTTTTTAATTGGATTTAAATTCCCCTCCTGTTTTATTGCAGTTTAAATTGTAGACTGCTGAAATTCAGTTGGTTATTTACTGGGCATAATTCTGTGTGGTTTAACCCCTTCAGATTAACCTTAACCCTGCCAATCCCAGCCACCAACTCTGAATCAGGATCTCTGCTCTGTAAGCACGTGCTCCAAGGCATTGCAACTCATTAACAGGTTTTGTTTGGAAACACTGGGCTTGTTTCCTGGAGTAACAACTCCTGGAATTCCAGTGCACACAAACTGTGGTCACAGGGGGTGGGTTTGAAAACAGAGGTGTGACAGAAGTTGGTACCAAAACTCATCAAAATGGGGTTCATTCTTGTAAGTCAAGTGCTGAACACCTCTCAGTTGCCTGGTTTGTCCCTGAGGCTTCCTCCCTGCTTCCCAGCTGGAATCCAAAGTGGAGCGTGGCAGGGAGGCGTCCCAGCTGACCCCGGGACTGACAGCTGCCCTGGCTGCTGCCAAGGACAAGGGGGATGAGTGTAATTAAATAATTCAGTTTGCTCTGAGGAGGATTTATAGACTCGGCCTCAGACAGCACAGTTGTTCTTACCCATTAGAAATCTGGGCTTAATGCCCTCCCTCCCTCTCCTACAGAATTTCAAAGGGCCTGGTTTATTTAAATTAATAGATTCACTCCTATTGCATTCCTCCCCTCCTTCCAAATCGAGGGGTTGGATTAATTCTTCTGCATGAGTCTGTTGTGTGCTGCTGGCTCAGCAGCTGTGTGTCACTGGCTGCTCTCAGCAACCAAAAAGAAATGCTGATGGAATCTGCCTGCTTTTGTTCACAGAAAGATGAGCCAGATGCTTTTAAGGAATTGGGAACAGGCAACAGAATTGCTACTTGGTTGTTTTATGTAAGTGATACACTTCTGCCATCTGTCACTGCATATTCTGTACCATTGAATGATTTAATTCTGCTTTGTTTTTCATTCTTTTTTAATGAAGGGACTTGCAAGCAAAGCAGCCACTAACTTTGGGGTAATACCTATGGGCGGTCTTCTTACCCAGACTTTGTGGTTCTTCCATGTGTCTTAAGGAGGATTTTTCCCCTAAATTTGAGCATTAGCTTAAATTATTTGCCTGCCTGTTCATTTTTGTATCTTCATCAGTATTTACAGCACATTCACTGCCTTAACACTCAAGTGGGAGGGACAAGGCTGGGCCTGCACTGGGAACAGACTGGGTTTGGCCTTTTTAAGGGATTTACGTCAAAATTAAACTTCACTTGTACTAAAAATTGAGATTTTATCAGCCTGAACTCACCTGTGCTTCCCCACCTGTTCAGATGAGTGATGTGTCAGCAGGGGGAGCCACGGTCTTCCCTGAAGTGGGAGCCAGCGTTTGGCCAAAAAAGGTGAGCAGGATTGATCCAGCAATCAGTCTCCTCCCCAGCTACTCAAACAGAGCTTTAAAGTGAACCTTTAAAATAATTGTAAGCACCTCTGTGCTGTCATAACAGTGCTATGATTTCCCTTAAGTGCAGCAACTGGAGCTGTGTTAGTGATTCCAAGGGCCCCAATATTCCATGTGGGGATGCAAATGCAAAACATTGAAATACTCCAAAACACGTCTTGAAAATACTCAAACCTATGAGTTGATTTAGTCTTGAGGCATCTGTAGGAAATCTCCTGTCAGTTTTTTTTGTTCAAGCAAGGTTTGCCTTTGCTGGCCTGCTGCTTGTCCTTAGTAAATAATCTTGGTTTTCTTAAACCGGTCAGGAGTTGAATGAAACTGGCTGAGGATTTAAAAACAATATTAAGAACCAAGTACATAGACATACAATAACTCAAAGGAGATGTATTACAATGGAAGTAAATGACAGACTATGGAAAAGAGCCTTCAGTTTAAAAGGAGAATCTGAAACACAAATGCACCCACCTCTGCCTCATCCCTCAGTAAGCTGGTGTGAAAGTGTGTGTTGTGCAGAGCAAAGGGCTGAGTGTTCCTGCCATCCCCAGGGCACAGCTGTGTTCTGGTACAATCTCTTCCCGAGCGGAGAAGGCGATTACAGCACGCGGCACGCGGCCTGCCCGGTGCTAGTGGGAAATAAATGGGGTGAGTACCTGCCTCTGACCTGAGTCTGGGCTCTGCTGGGGCGCGTGGCTGGGCTTTCTTCTTCCTCTGCACTTCAGAAGTTAAGTTCTTTGTAAACAGATCTATTTAATTTACTTTTATCTACCTCCTATCTCTCTATATGTTAAATATATTCTATATAGTAGTGTATTTCATTACATGTGTAAACTAAATGTAATACTAGATCTACTTTAAGAGTCTTTTTGTAGCTTTGCAGCCATGCTGGAAGGGCTTTTTGTTGTTGTTTTTGGTTGGTTGGTTTTTTCCTTAGACCAACTTCACACATTGTGCAGAGCAGTGGGGTTGGAATGAGATAGTCTTTTAAGGCCCCTGCCAACCCAAACCATTCTGTGATTAAAACCCTTTAGAAAATTAAGATAACCCTCTGCTTAACCAAAAGCTGGCCTAGAGCATATTTAGCTTCAGTAGAAGAGGAGCTGACCACGTGCAGTGATCCGATTCCTTTGTGTTTTTGCAGTATCCAATAAGTGGCTCCACGAGCGGGGACAGGAATTCCGACGGCCGTGCACGTTATCGGAGCTGGAATGATGCAGCCTGGGCTCCTGTGTACTCAGTGTGTGGGAAATGCACACACCTGCCAGTTTACAACTGACCAACAAACACTCCACTACAGGTCCATCCCCGCCCGCGCCGCTCTTTCAGCTGTGGACAGGACAAACGTGCTTTTGGTTCACTCCAAATTCCCCCACAAGGTTCTTATCAACAGAAAATACTGAGGTTGACAAGTGTTACTGGAAAAAAAAAAAAAAAAGGACAAAATACAGATGAGGGCCACAACTTACAGTGGTGTTGTGTGTGGTGTTGCTGTCACCATCATCCCTCTGAGCAGTGTGGGCAGCCAGGGGTTGTCCAGAGTCCTCCTCATGCCTGCCAGGCTTAGGGCAGCATGATTCCCTGGGAGGGCTCCCTCTAAGGAATGCTGAATTAAACCCATTCCTGTTCCTCAATTCCCAGACACTCACCTCTTTGCTTTCCTAGAGTGCCTGACCACTGCAGGCATGCTTTGTTTTTTTCTCTGGAAAACAGGTTATTAGCATGTTTTAGCCTGGTTTTCCACTTCCAAAAAAGCCCCACTTTTTAAACTTCTCTTCCTTCTCAGCCTCTGAGGAGAATCTGGCTCTTAATCTTGACCCACATGAGCCAGCAGTTCCACAGGCAGAGCCAGGATGCTTCTAGAGTGTCAGAGCAGCCTGGGAACACCCACAGCCCCTCTTCCCTCCTCTTCTGTGATGTTTGTCCACACGAACAAATGCTGCTTTTGTTCTGTCCTGGCAGCCAGCTCTTCCCTCTGCTCCTCGTGCAGCGGGGACGGGGATGTTCGCATCTTCATTAATCAAAATTGTTGTGCCTTAGGACACTGGAATTTCAAATTGGTTCTGAGACTTCAGGTGCTGAGGTAACACAGAGTCCTCACAGAACGCTCCCTGCCCTCGTTCTCCTCCCAGCTCTCGAGGTTTCAGGAGAAACTCTCAGCCTATTTATAGTCCTGAACCTTTTTTAGATGCAGGCTCACTTCCCTGAACCCTTTCCTTTCCACAGCAGGATTTTTAGCAAAATATCCAAATATCTCACTAGCATGAGGACAAAAAGGGAGCTGCACCTGCCTCTACCTGAACGGTCCAATTTTCTGGATGATGATGATGATTTTACTGATTTAGGGGTCAAGCCTGAAGTCTTTACCAAGGGAAAAATTCCAATTTTGGTTAATTGGATTTTCTGCCTCAATAAAATCTTGATAATTGAGCCAAAACGTACAAAACCTATTGTTAAATGTGCTAGAAATACCTCTGGATTACTGGGAATGCAGTTTAAGGTACTATAGTTGGAGGAACTGCATACTTTCAGAAGACACTTTGAAAGGTCTTTGCTGGAAAATAATTGTTAAATTTCTACTGAGCCTGGTAGCAGTGGGACCCGCAGAACTGTCCATCCTTGGCCCTACACCTTCCTGAATTTTGCCTGGCTTTTGGCAGCTGGAAAACAAAGTCCATCCATAACCTGAGGACACAAAGCCTGTACAGTCCCACCTCACATCTGTACTGCTCCTTTACTGAGAGCAGGAGCTGATCTAAATAAATTCACCCCAGAACTGGCTTAGCAGAGCTGATCTTTGAGCACTAAATTGTAATAATTAAAAAAAAACCCCAAACCCATAACATTTGCGCCTACCTGAGTTTGCTCACTTTTTCATCCATCTCTATTCCTATCCATGGTTCTCTCTTTTCTCTTTCCCATCTCTTTTAGTTTTTAAGCTCCAAAAAGGTAACCATGGCTGCAAGTAACTCCCACCACATCCCTGCAAGTAAAAGGGTAACAATGAACAGCATGGTGTTGGGAATCTTGCCTTTGAGGCATCCATAAATGCTTGTAGGGAAGCCAGTCCTACCTAGCAAAGGAGCACAAAACGAAATTCCTGTATTCCCACCAGGAACAGGTGTGGAAAACACCTGCATTTGCTGTTACTGTCCCATCTCTGTTCAACAATCACCAAAGCATGAAAAAAAGCCCAAGTTGGGGAATTTTGCTCAGCAGTTCGCTCCCTCACCTCAATACCAGTGAGTACTTCCAGTGCTAAACAGCATCAGTCTCAGGCATTGCTTGGGGAGTACAGATGTTCTGGTGCCTGACTTTTTAAAGCAGTGAACCACTCACAGATAATTCTTCAGGAAAGAATTTTCTACTTCTGACAGTAGAAAATTTCACTCAGTTAAAGGAAAAAAAAAAATCCCTCAAAATTAAACCTCGAGTCTGCTGAGGCACATCAGGAATGTTCCAGATATGACAACAGGGTTGGCTCAGATTTTTAAACTGCAGGCAATCCTTATTTCCCCTCCCTCCACTGCAGTGGTGTCCATGCATCCAACGCTGACTGTGTGAGGGATTACACCGGTGCTGCTGCTTCTGCCTTACCCCATCATTTCTCAAAGGGCTTTTGGATCCCCAGCGTGGCTCCTGTGTGAATCTAGTTTTGTATTAAACATGACTGAAAACTGTCTGGGCTCACAGTGACTGACAACTGAGAAACTGCCTTACTGTTAACATTTTTTGTAATAAAAATTTTAATGTAAAAAAAAAAGTGAACAGGCTTAAAATAAAAGCCACTGCCATTAGCAGTGAGAAATCCTCCACATCCAACTCTCCTCGTATGTGGCTGCTGTAAATCTGATCACGCAGTTTTATCACCATTTGTGGAAAACAAGCTCCTCTGTTTCCCTTCACCATCTCAGTGGGCAGGTGCAGGAGCTGCTCCTACCCCAGATTCCTGTCCAACTCTAAACTTTGTGTCTTCTCTTTGTGGGAACACACAGCACTAAAGGACTGCGAGAGGGGAGGGCAGGTAATGCTGGGCTGAAAGCAGGGTCTGCTGCTGAGGGTCCCTTTTCCAGGGGTGACAAACCCGTTTCCTGAAGCCAGAAAGTCAAACAACCACTTACCCTGGAATGGTGCAAGGGAGGGAAAGAAAGCATCAGAGACTCCAACAGCACAATAAACTCACGTGTGGGAAGGTCAGGCTGGCCTCTTCCACAACCAAAACCCCTGGGGTTTGTACACCACAGCCATTCCTGGGCTTCACCCTGCAGAACAGTGGAGCTCATGCTTAATTCCCATCATCAGGAACCTGCACAGAGCACAGCAAGGGCTGGCGAGAGGCCGTGATCCTTTTGCCTGTGGAAGGGAGCCGTGCGCTGCCGAGGGAGCGCTTGGCTTGCAGGTAGGGAACTGCCCCCAGACACTGCTGATGTGCTCACACGTTTGGCAGCTGTGGCACTCAAAATAAGCCTAAAGTGCACCAGCGCTGTTTGATTTTGGAAAGGTGATTGGGTTCCATCCCCAGCCACCCTGAGCTGCTGAGCTGCTGCCCTGCCCCTGCCAGGACGAGCCTTGGAAGAAGGGAAGGGCTCTGGATCAGCCCTGTCCTACCCCAACCAGTGGCTTCCCACCATCCTACCTGGGTCCCTGGGGCTCTTCTGGCACAGCTGCACCACGACCATGGCGGGTCACCACCATGGGAGGAACCCAGCAAGGGTAAGGACCACAGCAGCTGCAGCTGGAAAGGCAGGATGAGGTCAGAGATAGGGGAAAAGGCCTGTGAATGTCACAGGGCAGGACAGAAAGGGGCTGACAGGATCACAGAATCCCAGAATGGTTTGGGTTGGAAGATACTTAAAACTCATCCAGTTCCCTCCCCTGCCACAGGCAGGGACACCTTCCACTATCCCAGGTTGCTCCAAGCCTTGTCCAACTTGGCCTTGGACACTTCCAGGGATCCAGGGGCAGCCACAGCTTCCCTGGGAAACCTATGCCAGGGCCTCACCACCCTCACAATATAGAATTTCTTCCACCCCATCTAACCTTGCCCTCTCTGGCAGTTTAATTACCTTTTCCCTTGTCCTGTCACTCCAGAGCCTTGTCCAAAGTCCCTCTCCAGCTCTCCTGGAGTCCCTTTAGGCACTGGAAGGGGCTTCAAGGTCTCTGCAAAGTTTTCTCCAGGCTGAACAATCCCAATTCTCCCAGCATTACCTCCCAGCAGAGCTGCTCCATCCCTCTGATCATCCTGGTGCCTCCTCTGGCCTCACTCCAGCAGCTCCACGTCCTTCCTGTGCTGGACCCCATGGCTGGAGGCAGCTCTGCGAGTGGGGTCTCACCTGAGGGGGCAGAGGGGCAGAACCCTCTCCTGCAGCTGGGGGGAGGCAGCACAAGGCTGAAGGGAGCTGCGCAGGGACTCCCGGAGAGACTGAGCCTGCCCACACACGTGAGCTCGGCCCCCATCGAGGGGGGGTCTTTAACCACCCCCACCCAGTCTCCCCCGGCTGCCGGACTCTGCCCGGGCTCCGAGGGACTCGGGGATTTCACCATCGACCCGCAGCTCTCCTTCCCACAGTCAGTGACTCATCTGGCTCCCAGACCGGCCTTTGAAGCACACGGATCACCCACTAACCTGAACCACCAGCTGCCTCTTCCCCCTGCTAAACATGGACCAGCAGCTCCCTGAGGCACCCAAAGCCGATGGAAAAGGAGCTCAGGCCCTCCACCCCATGTCCTCCCCAGCAGAGTGCCACGGGCAGGGTCCTGGCACAGCCAGGACATGGAGCGTGCTCGGAAGGAGGAATGCACCACGGGAGCTGGAGCTTGGCTCCTGATGCAGAGCCAAGAGGGCTTTTCCAGCTCCATCGGGGATGGGGCTCATTCCCACAGGCGCGGGGGACACAGGAGCGCACGCGCCCGGCGGCAGGACGGGACAGGACGGGTGTAGTCACCTCTCCCCCCCAATCCAGGAAGGCTGCCAAGAGCCTGACAGTGTCCCTGGGAATGTGTGACTCACCACGGCCCGGGGCTGCTCTATATTTAAGCATTACGGAGGCAGAAATGAATGCACGGAGTCAGGAGCTGCCTATCCCGAGGTCAGGACCAGGTTCAGAGACCAGTTGTCAGAGTTCACCATCGTGGCAAAAAGCTTCTGCATCCCTTAAATCTTCAGAGGGAGAAAAGCTGGCCCAGGGAGGGGGTGTTTGTAACTGCAGTGGGTCAAAGCAGGGCCGGACAACCTGCAGGGTCCCACTGTGCACATCCACAGCCGGGAAGTGCCTCACTGCTGCAGCTGCTGAGCCACGCCCCGAGGGAACTCCGGAGGTTACTTTTACCCAATCCTACATTTTTCCTGGTCCTCAGATCTTGCAGTCTGGGTGCAACCAAGCTATTTGCAGCTGGACTGAAAACCTCTCAGGAGACTGGCTTGGGGAGGGAAGGAAGGAAGCAGGAGGAAGGAAGGAGAGCGGCTCATCCCCGGGGCAGGGCAAAGGGGCTGCCACGTTTTGGAAAAGCAGTTAAACTGCTTTTTATTCACAAACCTTTGCTTCGGGACCAGTGACAAACTAACAGGAAAGTTTCTGACTTCTCTTTACCCAGGCTCTTCTCTCTGCCAGCTGCTCCCTCCCCGCCCTGTTCAGCTTTCCTAATTCCAACTGATTTTGCAAACGGCGTGGGCTCCAGAGCCACCCACTCCAGGCTGCATGTCCTGCTCATGCCACATTCCCTGTGGTTCGCATCCTCTGCAGTCCTGCCAGCATTTTTTCTCTCCCTCTTCGCCTTCAGCAGCACATGGATCAGTCACCAGGGACCGAGGGATGACAAAGAAAGCTGTGCTCTGGAATTGCCTCCAGAGCAACCCTAAAAGGCTCCACATAAAAGCAGGACACCACACACAGACACCCGGAGGCTCTTACACATTTCCAAGCTATTCCCAAATAGCTGTTTTGCTCTTTTTTACAATAATTTCTGCCAGACTGTTGGCAAAGGCTGGGAGCACTGGGACTGCAAACTGGAGTGTCAGGCAAGGGCAGGGATTGAACCAACAGAGACACCAAAGGCTCCGCTCACTGCAAGACACAGCGTGGGACACCTCAACCCAGTTTTCTCTGCACTGGGGCTCCCTGACAACCAATTCCAGCAACCATTTCCACCCACGACTGACAGAGCAGTCCCCAGCACGGTCTGAACAGCAGGAGGGGCCCAAGCTCTCCAGTGCTCCTGCAGGGAAGTCCTCACTTCCCCAGCGCCCCCTCTGCTGTGCGCCAGAGGTGACAAGGATGTCACAAAAGGCTTACTCGAGGCAGGGATTTGCTGATTCCCAAGCTGCCAACCTCCCTTCCCAGTGTTCTCTGCATCTGGGTTTATCTCCCCAAAGGCAAAGCTGGTTTGAGTTTCCCCTGGGACCTCCTGCACTCCTAAGTGTCCCCTCACCCAAAACTCAGCCATGGGCCTCAGAACAGATGCAACAAGCAGGCAGCAGCTGCCTCTGGCTCCACACCATTTCACAGCAGAGGCACTAACCAGCTGGTTTACTCCCTTCCCCACTTCTCTGACTTACCTGTCTAAGAAACCAAGACTTGGCTGTGGTCCCTCCTCCTCATCCCATGTCTGGAGCTCTTCACCCAGGGCCACGTGCAGAGACACAGGCAGTGCCATGGAGCTCTGGCCCTTCAGCAGCAGCAACGCAGCGGGGCTGAATCTCCTGCAAAACAATAAAATGCCAGAATTTGCATTTGTGTTTGGCATATATTTGAAATGCCTGCAGGCCAGCTCCTCCTGAGAGGCAGTGCTGTGCTGGGGCACATCTGAAAAGCTTTCTAAGAGCAGCCAGAACTTTCCCACACCATTTCCTTTCTCTACTCTTTGTGAGTGGTTCGCTTTGTCTTTTGCTGTTGGTGTTCATTTGGTTGCTTTCTTTTTAATGAGCAGCTTTGACCCCTCCACCAGCTGAGCAGACCCCCGGGTCCTGGCAGGCCTGTCCCACTCCAGAGCCAGGACCTGCAGCTGCCCCACAACCCATTCCCCAGCTCAGGTTTCAATGCCAGCCTTTCCTCCTGGGTCACCTATGCTACATGTTTAATTTACATTATATAGGGGCTCTAACAACCAGCCATATAACATCAGCCTTCAGTAGCCCCATCGAAGGCAAGTACTGATCTACAACAGGGATCCTGGAGCTGCAGGTGATGCCAAGGAATTGCCCTGAATGCAGAGTTTGTAACCAAAAACGACTCCAAGCTGCTGGATCAACCCCTCCGGGGCCCTGTGGGCCCATGGGATTTGCTAGGAGCAATACACCCAGCAGCTAGGCTGGGTGAAGGTCTCATCCCACCCCCTCCTGTGCCCAGGAGACCTAGGGAAAAGGCAAGGAAAAGGCTCAGCCTGCCTGAGCAGCAGAAATTTTGGACAAAGAGACACTCTTCACCTCCCAGCAGGCTGGGGAGGGAGTGAGGTGGCCCATGCAGTGCCCTGGGGGGACAGAGCCCGCTCAGGCGCCGGGGAGAGGCCCCTTTTGGGGAGCTGCAGCCCCGGTGCCATGGGGATTGAGCCCGTGGCAGCGGGATTGTGCAAACTCCCAGCTCTGGGAGCTGAACTTGTTCCGTAGCTGGGCGCTGCACTTTGCACCCCGGCTGCGGTGACCTCCCGCCGGCTCCCGGGCAGTTTAAAGTCCAGGCCGAGCGGCGCTCAGCGGCTGCCGCACGCAGCAGCTCGCTCCCGCTGCTCCGGCCGCCCCTCCGCCTGCCCGGGGGCTCCGGCACCGGCACCGCAGCATCAGGCTGCTGCTGGAGGCAGCGCTTCTGTGCCTGACCCTGGCCTTGGGGCGGTGCACCGAGGAGGCGGCACAGGACAGCACCGGCCACCAGGATTCCCAGGTAGAGTCGTCCTATTCCGAGTGGGGCATCGAGACCATCCGGGATGGCTTTGAAGCGGTGAACAGCTACTTCGACTCCTTCTTGGAGCTGCTTGGGGGAAAAAACGGAGTCTGTCAGTACCGATGTCGATACGGTAAGTGAACCTCACTGCTGCTGGCTCCTCTCTCCTTGCCTTTTCCCCTTTCCCTCTCCTTCCCTGCGGCCACGACCAGCTCCTCCTACCCAGGAGCTGCCACTCGGCACAGTCACAACTTCTCTGCCAGTGCCAGCACAGGGACACCGAACCCCCATCTGCCCCTTCCCCAAGAACAGCCCGCTCCCGAGGGTACTGCGCACAGGGACAACAGGAGAGGATGCAGGTTTTCCTGGAAAGGCACACAGGTACCCGGGCGGCTCGGCTGCCTGGGAGAGGACAGGGAGGGGAGGCTGAGCCAGCAGCCCTAATCTCAGCAACCTTCGGAGCGTCCTTATTCAGCAGTTGTGAGCTGGCCAATGCTGCGGGCGGGAGGAGGAGAGATAACGGGGAGGCAAGCCAGACGTCACCGGCAGGAACCTTTAGTGCTCGAGGCAGAACGAGGCAGCTCCTGCTTGCCTTGGACTTCAGAGCGATTTACCAAAAAGGAAGAGTTTGGTTTGTCCTGGGGGCAGGATGAAGGGGGCGACATCTCAGGGAGGGCAGGGCAGGGGACGGGGTGCACAGAGCTGCAGGTCTATGGGGCCACAGGGGCACAGGCAGCACTGGCCATCACCAGTGTACCTGTGGAAACAACCTGCTTGGGAAGCAGCCAGGAGTTCTCCCACAGACTGTATCCTCTCCTCGGCCTCCTGCAACTGTCCCACAGCAATATCTTGTCCTGTCACCTCGGCCTGCCCATCCACAACTGCCCGTGAGCCCCTTTCCCCACAGCTCCATCCCCCACCCCTAGTGACCACCTGGGAAAGATGCTTGTGAGCACAGAGGGATTTCAATCCCTCTCCTCCCCAGAGCATTGTTTTTCATAGACAGACTCAATGCTTTGGGGAGACCCCACTGACTCTGTCTCAGTCTGTATGGATCTCATGGACCTCCTGCTCTTCCCAGCCAGCAGCCAGGGCACTGGGACAAACAGATGCTGCAGGGCTGGGACCTCAGCTCCCTGCCAGGGGCAGAGGGGCCATAAGGAGGTTAAAAGCAGTCTGAAAGTGGCTGAGTTTTTTGTTTTGTTTCATAAATAATGTCACAGAATCATAGAACAGGCTGAGTTGGAAGGGAGCCATCAGGATCATCCAGTCCAGCTCCTGGCCCTGTGCAGGACACCCCAGGAGTCACACCCTGTGCCTGAGAATGTTGTCCAAACACTACGGGAGCTTTGGTACCCATGGGATCACTTCCCTGAAGAGCCTGGAAGTGCTTCCAGTGCTCAACCACCCTCTGGGTGAAAAACCTTTTCCTGATATCCATCTAATGTGTATATATGTGCCCTCCCACTCCTGCCAGCTGTGCTCCCCAGGCCCCCACTAAGAGCAAACAGGGAGCAGCAAGCCAGGAACCTCAGCCCCATGAGATGGAGGGAGCCAGGTACCTCAGCCCATCACCACAGCCCACAGTGGCCCTGGTCCCTCAGCCTGGGGGTCCCTCAATCCTCTCTGCAGCAGCTCAGGAGGGCCACGTGTGTCCCCAGTACCTGGAGGAGGTGGCCACACCCCAGACCCCACAGCACCGCCCCAGCACAGAGGATGAGCCCATCAGGGCTCACGGTGTGGCAGCCCCAGGCCATGTGTGTGACAACCTCCTAAAGGTCCACAGCATGCTCCAAATTCAGGGCAGAAGGAGACTTGCCCTTCTTCATGTAGAGACTGAAACCCCTGGCAGTGGGAAAAATGTGGCTGGGACTGCAGTGTGCCTGAGGTAATGCTGATATTCAGAGCTGGTTTCAGGGAGCCTCAGGACTCACCAAATCCTGCAGAAGTTACTGCTTTTGGACACATCCAGAGGGCTCTCCCTGCCTGTCCTTGTGAAAAGCATCTCTAGAGAGCAGCACAAATCCCTGCTTACACCCCAGGAGCACCCTGCATCTGACTGGAAAAGTGTTTTACCTAGAAAGGAAAACAAGCAGATCGTTAGCCCAGTTCTCATCCTCTGCTGAACAGCTCATTAATCACTGGCTGAAGGAGAAAACCATTGAAATGCTGCCCACGTGGCTCCAAGGGTCTTGCTGAACCCTTCCAGGAGCATTTGTCTTTGCTAATCTCTGGCACTGACACTGCAAACTGTGAGTGGAAAGGATGCTGGGATGACCCCACACCAGTGAGATCCAGTCTGTGCTCAGAAGGATGAACACAAACCATCTTCGTGCTGAATCAGGGCCTGATTGCTTCTTTCCCAGGCACGAAGCAAGAATTATTCCTTCTACTTACTATCATTTCAGCCAAGAGGTACCAATAATAGCTTATTTTGCCACAGCAAAGGTCAGGACTCACATGTGATTGCCACATCCATCTTCAGCTGAGCACATGGCACTTGGCTGTTCCAGCTGTAAGACTCTCCTGATTTTTCAGCAGCTACTGAGGTCTGAAAACAACCAACTTGATGGATTACTCCCTTAAATCAGGACATTAGGGTTACATGAGCATTTACTGGCAAATATCCTCCTGTTTACAAAGTCTCACTGGGCATCTCAGGGGAAACAAAAAGCCTGAGCTGGGAGTGAAGCCCTTGGAGCTTCCTCCAGGCCAGGAAGGACTTCAGTGCTTTGCTCAGCATTTGGTCCTGAAGGGCTTAAGATGAGGGGGCACCTCCAGGCTGTGGGAAAAGAGCCTTCAAAGCCAGGCTCTCCACCAGGGCACTAAAAGGCTGGGGATGTGCAGGCACCTCTGCTCAAAGCCTGCCTAGGGCACACAAACAACAGCGGACCACCCAAAAGCGCAAGGAGCCCTGAGACCATCCATTCACCCAAAAATACACTCGCCTCCCCCTGCCAATGTCCCAGCGCTGCAGTGCCCGAGACCTCCTGCATCGCCGGCAGCTGCTCCAGCCAGCTGGCTGCTTTCCAGCCTCTTGGAACAGCTACAACAGCCTGGAGGTATTAAAATGCATCGGGGAAACTCAACTTCAGTTCCAGGGCTGTGCCAACGAAGCAGTGCCCTGAAATCTGTCTTCTTGCCTGAAGGGATGGGCAAGCAATAAATGATGACAGGAGCGCTGAGTCGGTGCTCGTAGAGAGGCAGGAATGCCTGGTATTCCTGTTTTGCTTTTGGTTTTCCTGTTAACTAGAAAACAAGATGTGGGAGAGAGGTTAACTGTGGTGTCTTGGACTTGACCTAGCTGAGAAAGAGTACAAAGAGGCAGTTTACAAGTTTTAAAGCTCTGTTTTGCAGACAGGAGGGGACAGGTTTCCTACAAGGGCTTATCCTGAAGGCAGTTTGATGTTTTGTGGATCAGCACAATTCTCACATGAGGGTTTTTTTCCTCAGGACAACTTTCTAAAACATTAAAATAGCTGTGACTTTGGCTTAATTGAAGATCTGGAAACACAGCTATCTTTAGCTGGGAACTAGATAATGGAGGTAGGACTGGATGATCTTAAAGGTCCCGTCCGACCCAAACCATTCTATGACCTCCACATCCCCAAAAAGTCTCACTCCTACTCAGACTTGCCATCTTATCCCATTAACTGTCAGCGTGCTGCAGGAACAAAATTTATAATCAGTATTACAAGCAATTCACTCAAATTCGACTCCATCCTGCAAAACTCACAGCGGATTCTGAACTTTCCTCTGCCTCCTGCATCAGTTCAGGAACATTTGAATTCTGAGTCCCAGTTCCCACCCCCTTCCAAAAAACCAACGAGGCTCTTTTGGAAGGGGAAAATTGCCTGTTGGCATCTCATAGCTGGACAGGATTTCAGTTTGTTATTTATTTGCAGCAAATATGTTATTTAAGCAAAACAGCTCTGGCAAAGTTTAACTGAGAGGAATACTCCTACATAAGTCCCTCTGAAGCATTTGGCTGTAAGGCCCTCCCAAGGGCACAGCAGATTTATGGTTGTATTAACCACTGGCATTTTAGGTACCTCAACAGAAAAATGGGGAAAGCATCTTAAATAATACCCGGCGCTGACAAGAAGCAAGAAGTAGAAATGGAGTTTAAAAGAACCCAACCCTGCCTGAAGGGCTGAATTAGATCCATTTTATGTCTATATAAATTCTCTAGCTGTGCTCAAGGAAGCAGAAACTTAACCCTTGACGTGATGGACTTCAGGTCAGGCTCAGCTCACAAGTGTTTTTGTTGGAGCATTCACACAGTTTGTGTTTTCCCGGAGCAGGGGCAGGACCCAGGGAATGTCTGGAGCTGTGTCAGGGCAGGAAAAAGTTCTTCCCCCAGAAGGTGGTCGGGCACCGAACAGGCTCCCCTACAAAAATCAGATTAAAATGCTGCTGACAGGTACTGTTAGAGCAGGCTGTGAGCTGGACTCTTCCTACATTGGGTAAATAATTATTCACAGAGGGAGTTCTTGCTCCTTTATGCATATTAAGAAGCAGACTGAGGAAGGTGCAGAGATTAAAGGAATAGAAATGATCTGCAAAACGTGGCAGTGCATCACCATGGGCAAGAAACGGACCAAGAAGACCTGCTCAGAGCAAGGTCAGACATGCAAGGTCTGGCACAGTTCGGAGGAGACCCACAGCTCACCAACAGTCCAAGAATGAACTGAGGATGGAAAGAAACCCCCTTGCTAAGCTAGTACTGTAGCCAGTAGTGTTTGGGGATGCAGACCAAAGGGGAGCTGCCTGTCCCTCCTTGCTTTTTGGCCCCAGTCTTGGGAAGACCAGCTTTCCTAACATTTATCCTGTCTTTTCTTTCCCAGGGAAGGCTCCCATGCCACGGCCTCACTACAAACCCCAAGAACCCAACGGCTGTGGCTCCCATTTTCTGGGGCTCAAGGTACCCGAAAGTGTATGTACTGTCCCACCCACCATTCCCAAAGGATGCAGCTCTCTCATCACATCACCAGCTTGTAATTCTGGGCAACGAAAAGGCTCAGCTGTGCTACGCTGGGCAGCTCGGTGACAATAACCTGTGTGCACACAGCAACACCTGAGTGCATCCTCCACACCTGCCCCTTCACCTCTTCCCACACTTTTTGCCTCTGCCAAGCACCGAGTTAAACCCTTTAATACTGCACCCACTCATTATCTTAAAGGCAATTAATGAAATCATACTGGAATCACCAGGAAAAGCACTCCCAAGGAGGCTCTCAGAGCAGGGATTCCTGTTTAGCTCATGCATTATTGCTGCCCATGGAGTCTGCAGCAATTAGGCAGATTCCTGCTCTGACAAGCCCTCTCTTTGCAGCCCATTTTTCATGTTAGGTTTAATTCCTGAAACTCTATTTCATTGCAAACCTTGTGGGCATTTCTGTGGTGCCTCCTCTATACCCAGGCAATCACGAGCGCAACAAAAGAACAATTAGTCTCCTAAATTTTACATGAGGAAGGGCAAAGAGAGGAATAATTTATAACAAGCTAACAAGTCCAGTCTCTCCAGGAGACAGGCCTTCTGCCCCATCACCCCCAGGGTTATTAGCTAAGCTTACAGGGAGCAGAACTCCCGTGACCACACTGGGTTTATCCTTGGCCTCAGGTGCGCCTCTGAGAAATAAGGCATTAAAATACTTCTGGCACATTTAATAGGCCAAAAAGCAGGACCTTGTCAGGTTGTGGGAAAAAGAGGAAAGAGAAAAGGGGCCTTTACCACTGTTGACAAGGACACAGAGCTCTCTGATGAGGTCTGACATGAAAACTAGAAAATGGTCATGGAGGGGCTGTTTCCCACCTCTCTACCAAACATTAATTCCCTGGGACACAGAGAGGAGAAGAGAATGTGATGTACCTTGCACTGAACCTGCACCACTGACACCCTGTGCTGCTCCCTCACCCTTCTTTAGGTGGTGAGAGAGCAGCACATATTCCCTCCTGCTGCCCCAGCTACCAGGAATAGCCAGCTGGGCTCTGCAGCACCTCACCCTGTCACAGCTGTGCGAGCCTGAGGCCAGGACACAGCCAAGGGACACTTCTTTTCTCTTCCCCCAGCTAGACTTGGGCATCCCTGCCATGACCAAGTGCTGTAACCAGCTGGACATTTGTTATGACACCTGTGGGGCCAACAAATACCGCTGCGACGCCAAGTTCCGCTGGTGCCTCCACTCCATCTGCTCCGACCTCAAGCGCAGCCTGGGCTTCGTCTCCAAGGTCCAAGGTAGGCTTCCCACCTCACTTTCCCTGGGCAGGGAGGCATGGAGGGGAGGGTGTGGAAAGGGAGCCCCCTCCTTACCAAAAAGAAGCAAAACACTGCAGTAGGGAGCAGCACATGTCCGATGCACTTGTCACAGGTGGGTGAAAACACAGAGATCTGCCCCCTCTGCCACACACTTCTGTCCCAAGGCTGGAGACCTACGGTTATTTGTATTTAGAAAACATTACAATGTGGGAAAAAAACACAAACAACCCCGGAAGCAATTCCTTCCAAACTCGGATGCACTCCCAGACAGTTCAAACACCTTCACGGGATACCAAAACGCCTTCCAGGGCCAGTGAGCCCTGCTGAAACCTGTACGTGGCCAAGGGCCAACAAAACTGGGAGAGCCAAGGACAGGGCTCTCAGGGATCTGGTCACAGATAACAGATGACAATGGCACCAGGGACACACCGGGCTGGATGGTGGCTGAGCCACTACAGGCAACTCTGGACGGCTCAGAAGTGTGAACAAAGCTCTAGAGATGTGCCAGCAGCTCAAGTGCCACCCTGGTTTTGCCCAGTTTTAAAAGCCTCAGCCTGCGAGGCTGAGAAGAGCTTTTTTGGTAACCTCTGCTGACGCCCTCCTCTAAGGTATCCTTAAACATGCATTTGTTTTCCAAAGGTGCAGCCTGATTAGGACTCACAGGAAGTCTGCATGACACCAGTACTTGTGCAGATGGCTTCCTACCTGGTCACAGATAAATGTATGGGAAGAGTGCCCAGGCCAGCAAGAAAAAGCAAAGATGTGGACAGAGACATAAAGTGCTACAGGCTGAGCACAGCCAATCTCTCCTGGTCACCCTCACCTACGGGTCCTCATGCAGCCAACTTCTTCCCATCTCTTAGGATATTCCCCTGCCACTTTTTCATTTGGTTCCTTCTTGCTTTCTGCTCGCAGCAGCAAAGCAAACCTAGGTCCTAGGGAGTTAAGGTGGAGCAGAGCCCACACTCCTGGGCTGAGCCAAGCCACCTCTGCCAGGTTGGAGTAGATTCCTCCAGCATCTCTGTCCTGGCTGCTGCAGGAGGCACAGGTAACACCAATGAACCTCTGAGCCATCCTCTCCTCGCCTTGGCCCCTACAGATCCCTGTCCCCAGGGCTGTTTTGAGCAGCTCCTGTAACAGTCCTCCTCCACAGCCATCCCAGCTCTTTTCTGGCATCCAAAGCCTTGGTTTTCCCACTGACTCACCACAGCCTCTCCAGCGCCTGCCAACTGAGCAGCCTCTTAAGGGAACAGGGGCTCTGAGGTGCTTGGAGAGGCTGAGATAGGAGAAGAACAGTCCCAAAGGCAAGGCTTTCCCAACTTCATTAAGCATACAGCAATCAGTGTTAGTGCCAGTAAATAAACCCTAAAGACCTAATATTAACCTACTTATTTACTGACAAGCAGTTTCAGAGTTGTTTTTTGGGATGAGGAGGGGCTAGTCAGGCTGCTCCAGCTGCTGTAGGATTTTTCATGCTGGCTGGCAGCTGGCATCCTAACTTCCAAAAAAGGACAGAAAGGTTGGTTAATAGTGGCTATAGGCAAAACTGAGAGGAGAAGGAGTAATGTGGAGGTCTCCTGGGAAATCTGTTCGGTAAACAGTGCTGTTTGCAGAGCCCCAGATGATCCATCAACCAGTAAGGCCTGAAAGAGGCAAGAAAGGAGAGGTTTAGGGGGAAGAGAAATTAGTGCTACCCTGGGGAGAAAAGAGAAGGGAACCTCAGGATTTATGAAAACGCAGTTCCCAGAAAGAAAAGACGAGAGCCCATGCTTCCAATTGCAAACCCCATGGAGCTCAGTGCAGGGCTCGGGCGCTGCCACCCAGCCCTCAGCCATCCCAGAGCGCCTGTCCTTACCTGCCCATCCTCTCCTTCTCCACAGCCTGTGAGTCCATGGCAGACACGGTGTTCAACGCCGTCTGGACGCTGGGCTGCCGGCCCTTCATGAACAGCCAGCGCAGCGCCTGCATTTGCAGTGAGGAAGAGCGGGATGAACTGTGAGGAGGAGCAGCCGCCCGGTCTCCGTGAGCCGCCGCCAGCGTCCCCTCTCCAGCACAGTGACTCCTGCCAGCCCTCGGGCCCAGCACGGGATGGGGGACCCGGGCCAAGCCTTGCATCCACGACAGCCTCTGGGCAGAGCAGAGACAGCCACGGACACAGGGCAGCTGTGCCTGCTGTCCACCACAGATGGACACCCCTCCGCCCCTTTCCAAGCGCACCAGCCGGCAGGATCTGATGCCAGTTCTCTCCATGGACTGATCAGGAGAGGCAAGCAGGATGCAGTGCTGGTCATGAACACGGGGCTTACTTTAAATACACCCTATTACCTCCCCCCACCCTGTAACTCTCTAATTTGCAGTGCGAGGCATTAGGTTTCTGCAAGCCTTGTGAAATTCCCAGTCCATGGATATGCTATTTACATTTTTGCACCTCTGGTGACAGACTGAAGAGGGGTAATTTGCTTTCAGTACGTCACTCACACCCATCCCTGACACTTTCCATCCTGTCATTACACACCCTGACAACCCTGCATATTTAAATACTTGGTGGATCCTAAACTGATTTAAGACATCTGGAGATTTGTTAAGTATGAGTTAAGGAGAAGGGCTTTAGGTTTTTGTGGTACACAATTGATATTTGGGATCAAAGCCCATCATTTATCAGAAAATCACAGCCCTCTCCCCCAGTCTCAGGAGAGGAAGCTGCTTTTCTTTGCCAGTGTCATCCACATCTATTTAATTACTTTTCTCCTATACCATTTAACCAAGCTTTGCCCTTAGGATCCCTTTTTACACAAAATGGCTGGGTATCCACCTCTATCTCTTGCATGAGGGAAAACAGGAAGCTCACAGTGGCCTTGGATGAGATATTCCAAATTCTGGAGGCTTATCTGTCAGGTGACAGGACTTACGTGCTACCTCTGCGGGGCTGCTATCAGCAGCCTCACACACCATTCCTTCTAAAACGTGGTTAATACTCCCATCTGTTATGGGGAACATTTATTGCATGCAAAACCAGAATTTAAAGTGGTGCATGGCATTTTGCCTCCATAGAACATTGGCAGACAGCTTTCAGCTGGGTTTCTTGTTGGAAGGAAGTTGCTGCTGGGTGTGCGTGTGCCATGCCACGTAAATATTTCAGCGGCTCCTGCAAACATATTTATGGTTACGTTCTTCCATCTGCCACAGAGAAGTTAAGGCTGCAAAAGGGTGATTTAACAAGAGTGGAAAGAGTCTGTCTTGGTTGCTTTTCTTCCAGTTTAAATGGGTTTAAAGTGTGTGCACGGAGCTATAAATTATTCAAGCCCTGTATTCCTGTTCCTGCCAGTCATCTTTGCCTTACAGTGAACAGCAGTGAGGTGTTCGGCCGGCCCCAAACAGGCTGGAGCAACAAGAGCCCACCGGTATCCAGCCCAGGAAAATGGAAGTGACTGCGTGGGGTGTACTGGGATGTTTTCCAGCACAGAGGACTTCAACACCCATCAGATGTGGTGACAACCTTTCCCAGCTGGGCTAATGCCACTGGAGAGGGAATGCTGCATTGCCAAAGTTCATCGCTCTGTCAGAGCATGAGGCTGGACAGACAACTTCGATTATCCATCTAAGAAACACATACTTTTAGCTAGAGATGAGAGGGAAACATTCCTCATTCCATACACTTCCCAAATTTTGTATTTCGTTGGTGAAATGGTGCCTGTGGCCAGTTTAAATGTGGACATACTCTTAAATGATCAAATGACAAAAAAGAAATTAAAATAGCTCTATTGTCTACGCTCAATAGCCGACTGGATGGCGAATGTCTTAAATTATTTCATAGTTCAAGCGATAGCAGATTAAAGCCAAGCAACTGCTGGCAGGTGATGACACACTGGAGAAATCAAAGGGTTCTGAACAAAATCTCTGTACCCAGACCCTGGAGACATCGCTAACATAAATCACAATTTCTCCATGCTTTCAGACCACCATTCATCCCAAAACCCTACACACTGCTGCAAGCAGGCCAGCTACTGAATAAGTTCATTTTTCACTGTGGTAATCTGAAAAACCCCAACAGCAGGTCTACAAGGAAATATTTGAACCTTCAAGTGGCGGCAGTGACTCCAGCAAAGCACCAGATAATCCTGTGTAGGAGCAAACCAGCGCATCAACTCCAGTAAAACTGCATCCAAGCTAAAAATTGCTTCCCCTCCATGCCACTCCTGCTATCCAGTGATGTACAGCCATGGAAGCAGCTGATCACAGGATTCTCCAGGTTGCTGCACAAACCCTGGGTCATCTTCAATTCCACCCTGCTCTGGACACAAAGTCGCCACTTTGCTCATCTCATGGCTTCCTCTTGGCTTGGTGCGTTGGCAGGATTGTTTTCAGCTGCAGAGTGGAAAAGCTGCTTCACGTGAATTCGTCAGGAAGAACCAAATAATGTGCACAATAACTGAAATAAGCCAGGAAAGTAACTTCTCTCCCCCCACATCCCTTCCATATGAACAAACAAGACCAGTTGATTCTCCAGAAGGCACCAGATAATTAATTTCATTTCCCAGCTCTTGTTTTATCAAAACAAATATATTTAGCGGAGGCTGCCTGAACAAAGAAGTGACAGTGGGAAACTGCCCCTGTGGTCCTAAAGCAGATGTGAATCATCACAACAGCAATCCTAGGAGAAGCCTTTTACCTTTCTTTTTTCTTTCACATATGGTTAGATAACACATGAAAAGTGTCTTTCCATTTATACCTACTTATCATCCTAGAAACATTTTTGTTTACTCTAATACACACACACACATATTCCCAGATTGGAAAAGCAGCCATGAAGCTATTTAGAAAAATTATTGAACTCTCAGCCATTAAATGTTCATTCCTCACTGGAATCTCACTTGCCAGAACAAATAAATCTGTGAAATGGGTTGAAATGTTTGAGGTGATTTGTGACTCCCTCCTAAATGGTCCCTTCAAACGGATTCCCCTTCCATTTGAGAGCAGCAGCAAATTTTGGCTTTTGCAGCAATTTGACTGCTCCAAGCAAAGCAGAACACGGGTGATGAAGGCTGGGGGCCTTCCGGCAGATCTCCAAACACGCAGGACAGAGCTGCACGCTGAGAAGCTTCTTGTGGAAAACCTTGGGAACGTGCTGCAGTGCCACTGCCTCCAGTGGAGACGGATCCTTCCCCTCTGATCCTCCAGCCCTGCCTCTCCTGCGCTGTCCTTCACTGCTGGCTGTGCTTCCTTCCTTCCACCCCACATCCCTAATCCATTACCACACAGCTCGATGAAGACCAGAGGAGCCTGAGCTGATCATATCCATTACATTTTCTTTGGAAGGAGCTTGACAGCCCCAAAAGATTCCTGACAACCACAATGTCACCACCATCACCAGTAATTGTGTCCCCTGCCATGGCCACTCAGACAACACTGCCTTGTCTCGGGTCACCAGGCTCACTGGGGACAGCCCTGTCCCGAGAGCTGCCCACATTACAAATGATTGCTATAAATAATTAACGTGCATTCCTCTAATTCTTTGTTGGAACCACGGCCTCTCTAACTAGGGCAATGCATCACAGCTTCCAAACAAACACTTGGTAGCAGCACGCGTGGGAGGGGGGTGTTTATAAGATGTTTAATGGTGTTTCTCTTACAATCAAGGTGCTGTAGCACTTAGGAAAGGCATTTTTGGTGGTGGGAGAAGAGGGAGAAGAATAATGATACACAAAATACAGGAGGAAACACTGTTAAACTGCATGCAATTATCAAGTGCCACTAAAAAAATCAAATCTCATTAAATACCTTTTGCTATTTAAAATCACATTTTAATGTGCCTGTGATGGATCTGAGCTTTAGCTGCCTGTAATGACAACTGCATTGCTCCAAGGAACTTACACATGATGAGATATATTTTATACATGTTTTTATTAACAGTCACCCGAAAGCTTCACTATCACTCACAGAGCTGCACAGCAAACACACTCAGCTACGATACTATTTGTACTGTCTGATGCAAGAAGGGCTTGGATAACATTTGTTTAGTCAAGGACAAACAGTCCTGGGGCCTGTAGGTGGATGTAGGGAAAGACAAAGTTGGGTAACACTTCTGGCCTGCAAAGAAACAGGGTCCCTTCAGCTGAAGGGTTGTTGGGGAGAAATGCAGATAAAACCAAACTGTTCTGCAGTCCGGGTCACGCTCCAAGAGCTGCCTTGTGGGCCCAAAATACTTCACAATTAATCACCGGAGAGTTAAGGAAATGAGTCCTGAGGTTCAAGCGGGGCTTTAACAAATACATCTCGTTTCTCAAATAAGCACAACAGAAGGCAGCGATAAGGAAGGCCAGGGATGCTGTTCCAGAGGGTGGGTGTCAGTCATCGAAGTCGATTCTGATGGGGCCTCCTGTCAGGATGTGGTTTGCCACGTGAACAGATCCCTCCTCCTGCTGCTCCGCCGACCTGCGCGCGCGTCTCCGGCAGCCCTGGGCGCAGCGCGAGGTCTCGTCCAGCGCCCCGCACACGAGGATGCGGCAGTGCAGGAACACCTCCTGTGGTGGGGACACAGTGGGAGGGTCAGGGCACGGCTCTGGGAGCCACGGGCACTGCTGCCACAGCATTCCCATGGCACGGCGTCCGTGTCCAAACTGGCCGCTCCGTCTGTTTCCTTGTCCTCTCCAGAGCGCCTGGCTGAGATCTCAGAGCCAAGGGCGGGGAGGCAGGGAATAGGAAGGTGTGAAATGATCCTCCAGAGGAAGGGATGAAAATGGCAGGAATCAGCTTGGAAGAGCTCACATGGACTGGTAGGAGCTGCACGTCAAGAATATGCAGAGCCTCGCAAGGACTGGTAGAGACGTGCAAGAGAATTTCAAGTGAGCTGGGAAAAAAAAGCCAGGAAACCGAGGGGAAAAAGGAGGAAAATGCAGGGTGATGACGGCCTAAGTTAAGGGAAGAAGGAAAATGCAAAGAGCAAGGAGACAGCTGCCTTTTTTCCTGCACAGCAAAGGCAGTGACAGGATTGCTGCTCCGTGCCCTGTAAATGACAAGGAGAGCAAGCAAGGTCCCTGCAAGCAGCAGCCACAAAGATTTGGTCAACAGAGAGGTTTGAAGCAGAATCCACTGTGCAGAATGGGAGGATGCAGGGGCAATCAGACAGCCAAGGAAAATTTCCAGATTTTAGAAGATCTCATCTGTTTTAACCCTACTGGGGCTCTACGGTAGCTGAAGCAGCAGCTTTATACCTTTTGGAGCAGGCAGTGTTGGCTGAGCATAACAATGACTGGAAGATCCAATTTCCTCCAGCACAGAAAAGGAAAGCTATTTGCATTAGGAAAATGGCATTATCCTTCCACTGTCCTCCCACTACAGAGCTTCTGCCCCACAGAGACAGCCTGGTTTCACATTGAATTAAGCAGTGTGGTGGCCTTCTGCCTGGAGACCTAGCATCTGTACTCACAAGAGCTAGAGAAGACACAAGGTTGAAGAGATCCCAAACTAAAAACTGTGCTGTTTAAAAGACAGGACATGGTGAAATGTGCCTGGTGACTGAGAACACTTCTCTCACCCAGATTACAAGGGTCCACCAAGACCATCCTGGAAGCAACAATGATTTTAGCCTGCTGTGGCACAGATGTTCCAAAATGGTCCTCATATTTTAATTTTAGTTGTTTCTATCAATCTCTCCTGAAGTACCTGCGTCAGGCTCCTGTAAGATACAACTGCTGGAACAGGTACAGCAGCGCCTGCCTTGGGCCAGCCACTCCACACTCTTTTCCAGCTTGGTGCTGAGGCTCCTCAGTCATATCAGAGCTGATGAAATATCTAAGAGCTGAGTTTTGAGCTTACCTTGTTGTCTTTGCCCACGAACTTGAACACAGGAACCTGGAAATGCTTGGCAAGATGGTCCTTTGACGTGTACTGCTTCACGGAATCATCAGAAACGCAGCTGAGGGGAGCAGAGGGATAGGCTTTAATGGGTTTCCCAGAAATGGAAAAAGAAAGCAAAAAGACATTCCAGCCTACTTAACCAGAGAAAGAAAAGGAGGGATTGGCTCTCTCAGGCTCAGCTACCATCTCTGCTACTTCCTCTTTGGCCACAGGAGAAAATTCGGGAGTGATGGGGAAAAACAGCAGCAATGCTAATAGCATCTCCAGACAAGGAACAGCTCAGCAGCAGAGGGCTGGCAGGACGTGGCCCAGTCCCCTCAGAGAGGGACTGCCAGCGAGCTGCAGGCAAGTTTGTCCTCGTTTCACCTTCCTGTGCAACAGTCTGCAGTGTTATACACTACAGAATGCGGTATGTACTTACTGTATACACATATATATGCATATAAATTGTGCTTAAAATGAAGCAGCCTGCACCCACATTACTAAAATACGACAGATGATGAAAACAACAAAAATCCGGATTTACTTTGCTTTATATCATTTACATTTTTCCTCCTGCTGGACTTAGTCAAACAGCTCAAATTCACTACACCAACAATTTGTAATTTCAGTTTTTCCATCACTAGCAATACATGACTGTACGAGAGGTCACAGAACTGTAAGAAAATAAGCTGCTTTTATAACAAGTTACATTACAGGTGCAGTGCATTTACAAACTATTACAGCCTATTTAGAGTTTGACAGACAAAAAGTTATGGTGGCTCAATAATTACTGCTGATTATTGCAAAGCCTTGGGCATCTTGAGAGGCCCTGATGCTGCTGTGAAATTGCACTGCAAAGCAGCACGTCCTTTCTAGCAAGTTAATTCCAAAAACGTGGACTTTGAAAGATATTTTTTAAAAAACAACAAAGCAGTGGTGGAAGACAAGAGGTACTGGTGTAGTTCAAAGTCTTGTTCTTCCAGCAACCTCCAGCTCCCATCTTGACATGAGAAATGTGCATGGCATTGTCAGCAATGCTGATGTTTGACATGTTCAGCTGTAAAACAGCAGTTCTGCCTTCACTGGAATGTTTGAGAATCTCTATGCTGTTAAAATTCCTTTTTAAAGGAGGCATCTGATCGTAAGGAATGACAGGTAAAGACTTTTCATAGGTGACTGGCCAAGCTCTAGGGCCATGAAGTCAACTCAGAGGCATGTTCTCCTTCATGAGCATATAAAATGTGATGATTATTGGACACTGGCTCAAACTGACTCCTAAATCCCAGGTTCTCCAGAGGTTCTTCACACTGGTGGAAGGAAACCTGCTGGTCTGGGGCTAGGGAGAGGGAAAGTGGAAGAACAACGTGAAGGAATCAGGGATATACAGACAAAACCAGCTCAGAAAACTCATGAGTCACAAGGACAAGCCTTTTTGCATTTGTGGGGCCAGATTCTCCTAGGAAACCCCCAAAGACCCTGCTTCCCATCTTGGAGAGGTGAGAAGAGACAGGTATGGAAGGAAAAGGGGTAAGCCTGGTCAGGGTATGGGGAAAATAACTCTATCCCTGTGCATAATGTGCTTAGGACTGGGGAACAGAGCAGCAGTGCTGTGGGAGCTGTGTTCTAACCCTCTTATTCAGGGTTGCAAGGTTAAAAGGAAAGCTTGCACAATAAAATATCCACCCCAGCCTAACAAATGGGGCAGCCTGAGGCAAAACAAGATGAGCTTTGCAATGGAACTACCTTAACCACCCCGTGCTCTGCTGAATCACAGCTCCTGACCTCACCGGTGACATGACCTTCCTCCAGATGCCCCAGAGAGCTTCAACGTTTATCAGCTGTGCCATCAGTCAATGCCATTGTTTCATTTTGTTTTCAGAAGGCAGGGAATTAACAGAGAAGAGAGCAGTAAACAGAATTTTCCCATTCCTCAGTCCAAGGTATATCCCCTCCAATTTAAACAGTGTTTCCCTTTGGAAGATGCAGTTAACTCTTGCAAGTCTGATCCTACACAAACTGATACAAAAATCCCACCTTCATTGTCATGGGCTTTTGGGGCTGGATTGCTAGAAGGAAACTGGGTTATTACAGAAGTGTTTGGAGCAGGGACAACTTAGCAGTGTGTTCAGCTAATTTAATTTTGAATCACTGGGGCCTGCAGTGACAGCTGCAGACTGGAGCAGCTGGATGAGACTCCGGGCCACTTTTCCCTTCAGTGAAGTTTTAATGCCCTCTGCAGGTACCAAGGGACTGCTGGTGCCATAAATCCTCCAACCAGTGCTGGGGTGAATTCAATAGATGACATTTCCTGCCTTCTCCCTTCCCTATCCAGCTCAGGTTTTGGCTGCTATTTAGAATCCCATCATTTTCACTCACGGGGAGAAACGAATCAGTGTTTGGAGCCTTGACTCTGTGAAGGGTCCACAGCAACAGCCAAGCCAGGGAGTGGATAAAATCAATTTTTCCATTACAGATCTGCTCATAAAGCCCAGAAATGTTGGGCACAGAAGGACTGCAGCCTAGGATGGAGGGAGAGCAGGCTAATACTGAATCCTTTGTCAGAAAGAAATGAAAACAGTATTTTTGGGTACTTTACACGGCAGGACCCTTTTGCTACAAGACAACCACACAGGACTTGCCATCAGCAGCTGTGACAGCGGATGATTTAGTCTGGCAGCTGAGGACATAATTGTTGTCATCATTAAATAGTCTGGCAGGCAACATACAGGACTTACACAAGCACAGTCCCTTGACTATCAGGCTACAACTCTTGGGTATGTCTTAGATATTCCTTTGGCTGGATTTTCCTCCCTAGAGGACAGCAGACTGCCTCACAGCTGTGACATTTCCTCAGAGCTGTCTGGTTAAGCAGCTGGATGCAAACACTCCACAGCAATGCTGTAGCATGGCACAGTCATTTTAGCACCCAAAGAAGTGTCTGAAAAGAGGGATCATCTCAGGAGCCACAGCTAGGCTCCCCAAACCTCTGATACAAAAACCACTACAGTGAACCCACAGATCTGCACAAAATTAATTTTAGCATATCCTGGAAAGATCACTAACCCCAAACACTTCAAAAAATTACAGCCAAACTGAAAGACCCTAAGCTTATTGCACTGACAGACATCAGGGAGAGCAAAGCAAGGGACTCTCCTGGAGCTCCTACCAGGACTAGCAATGCACTCTTCTGGCTCACGCTGTAATAAGACCATTATGAGAAAATTAAGAAACTTGCTCCAGTTGCTGCAGCAGCTGCCTGGCAGCAGCACACGGCCATAGGGGCTCTGCACATTGGCTTGGCACTCTGTGGCTGGCAGAGAGAGGATATCAGGAAAGAGAATCTTTTCTTTAGGAGCCAACTCAATTATCCACAAGGCTAGTGACAGGGAAATACGTCCTGTAAAGGCTGCACTCGGAGGAGCCTCTTTCACTGCCTCCCACTGTTTCTCCCAATTACTTTTGATGGGACAGGTGATTTCAGCTTGGTGGCTGCTGGTGATTGCTACGAGAACAGCAGACAGGCTGCTGTGGAGAAGGGATAGTGTTTCCTGCATCACACAGACAACTCAGCCCCACTGCCAATTCCCATTACATTGCCAGCAGGAGAGGGAACAGTGAACTCACCCATCTTGAATCAGGTAGTACTTCAGAATCTCATCAATTTTTGAGGTGGGAGTGGCAAAGCAGCTCTCCACCAGCGTCTCCAGTCCACTGACATGCACCAAGGGCTCAATCCCAAAGTACAGAGAGTCCCGAAGCTTGAGGGTGGGAAGGGCACCCCTGTAGGGCTCATCAAAGTCTTTGTCCTTGAAGATCTCCAGAGTGAAGGGAAAGATGCCTTGGTTGCGGCTCATGATTTCCAAGGGAGAGTTCTTGAGGTTGGGCACATAGCCCTCGGAGATGGTGTAGCGGCGCGGGAACTCGCAGGTCACCGGGATCAGCAGCTTGCTGGTGCGGACAATGATGTCCCCATTGCTCCCCGGGGTCTGCTTGGGCAAGCCCGTCACCAGGTTGGTGGCAATGATCTTATCATTTATCACCTGCAGCGAAGAAAGGGGAGGTCATTGAGAAAGACCTCTCTGGGCTGACACTCAGACACAGAGTAGCCACTGAAGGTCCAGCTTGCTGAATTTACACCCCACAACCAGAACAACGCTCATCCTCACAGACCAGCTAAGGACCTCAGTTTGCTGTCAGCTGCAGTGCACTGCACTTCTGCTACTCCTCTGCTAAGGTGAGCTCTCTGGGTCCTGACCAGTTGCCAGTTTAAACTTCGAAACATTATCAGGAGACCAGAATCTGTCTCAGCAGGAGGGTGAAGAGTGAGGGCACCTGTACCTTCTACCCCCGTGAAGCAGGAGGTGAGCAGAAAGCAGCGCCCGTGCTGTCAGACACACACCACTGGAGCGGGGATGGAACAAGCTCTCTGACTTTGGAATGCCAGCCTAGGTCTACTCTGAGGGCAGCTGGGTGGCAACACAGGAAACGGCTCTAAGGAGAGAGCTAAATCCACTTTATTCCCCAAGTAAGCCACAGCCAAATCCCCACATCCCAGAGACTGGACAATGGGTATACATACATCTACAACAGTACCACAGGACTTCAGGGAGAAATGGATATTGACGTGAGTGCCATTGGACACGCCTTTGCACGAAGTGTTGATGAGGGAAAGGTCCAGGCCTCCAACCAGGTCCTTTGGGATGTTCACCTCAATAGAGCTGGACTTGCACAGCACTGGAACTGCAAGAGAAGTCCCCAGAATAAGTCTGCACTACAAACCCACCAGTGAGCTGGGGAAGGGCTATACCAGTTATAATTGGGGGAAAAAAAGAGGAATCATACACAGCATATATGATTATGATCTTACCACAGTAACCTACCTACCTATCTTGCATTCCCACCTGCACAACACAAACCAGAGCTGCCACTGCCCCAAATTCTCCAGCTGCAGCAAAGCCTCAGAAAACAGTGAGGACAATCACTGTGCTTGCAGCAGAAACTTAGCTGTGCTTTCCAGCTTTACTTAATACTCAGCACAGATTTGATTGATATCTCTTGCACTGCTATGTCCTGGGAAGAGCCTTTGCCAGATATGGGTATCAAATTCACAACACCCCAGGCAAAGCCATTTTTTAAGACCCTTAATCAGATTTTACATCAAACCCAGAACACGCTGAAACAAGGCAGAGTAATTCCATATAGATACCGAGCTAAAATGGAAGCACCTCAAAATGCCATAATAATATTTTTATAAGCAATAAACCCAGCTCTGACAAACAAACCCAATTAGCTCGCTCATTCCACCTCCTTCTAACCTTTAAATTTTAATACAGGCCTGCGTGTGAATTTTTTTAAATCAAAATTTCATTACATAAGAAGCAGGAGAAAACAGAGCTTGGACAAAATAAAGAGGAAGGAAGGGAGAATAATCTTCAATAAAAAAGTAGCTGCTGTATATATATTCCTTGGTATTATACACATCTATCCGGTTAGAGACAGGACAAATGCACTGGTGGCATACATTCTGGTTTCAGCCAGAAAAACAAACCCTTTGCAGGATTTATGTTTATTATATTTTAAAATCCCACGACAAAACTTTTTTGCAAATATACTAGCTTCTCAAGATTTTTGCCAAAGTTAATTGCAGTCCCAGTCCTTGACATTCCTATGACCTGCCTTCCCTTAATTTCAATCATAAATTATATAATTTAGGATTCTGGATATTTGATGTAAGGCACACTGCTAAAACAGGCATTTCCCCCCCCTTTAAAAATTTTCCTGTCCCAGCTAAGGTATTTGCCACAGCCTCTGAGTACCTTCAGGGAGGATTTTTGATTGAAAGTTCATAATTTCAAAGCGATATGCTAAAATGTACGCAGAGTGCCCAAAGCAATATGTTCCCATAATGACATTGCTGGGTTAGAACAGAAGCTCGAAGAACTAAAAATTACCTTAACCTTCCCTCCACTGGCAGCAGAAGGCAAGTGGGAATAACTGAGCATGTCAAATGGCACAGCTCAGGAGCAGACAAAGGCACTTTGAGAACACAGCATAACGCAGACAGAGAGGAACATCCTTTGGAGAACTGATTGGCTCCGTCTGGATTTAAAGACTCGCTGTTCTAGCAACTCCTTGATAAATAAGAAAATGTACTGCTTTTATAAAGGTAACATTCAGGGCAAGAGATTTGGATCCCAACTGCAATTCTCTGAAGTTCAGGACTGATTTGGTTCAGGATCTCTCTGTTTCTACACGTCTTTGACTGGCACAAAGTGGGAGAAAGAAAACACTCCATTTTCCCTGTGCTCTGGAGCTGCAAGAGCTGTGTGCCCTCCACCACCTGGACACAGAAACAAGTGAAGGAAACCCCTTGATTCAAGCCAATTTGTGGCTGTTTGGGAAAACACCTAGTCTGTGCCAGTCAAACATTTTAGTTCTTCACTCTCATACTCCGCAGAGCACCTGTGAGCATTGGGAAAGCCTCCTCATTTCCACTTTAAACTCTGCTTTGCACCAATGACCCTGGGAGGAAGCTTCTGTGGCGAGTCCAACACTCAGTTCTCTGTCTGCTGTTGTTACTGGCACCATATTCCAGCCTCTGCCTCCTTCCTTGGCCTTTCAAAGTGCTGCTGCTTGGAGCAGAGGTTATCTTCCTGCACACACTGCTCAGCAGAACAGGCTCTCTGGTGCTGGGGAGCCCTGACCCACTGCTACAAACATAAACCCTGCTTACCTGCACAAAAATTTGGGCGGGGGACAGCAGGGGAAGAGCATTTCCTCCCTACTCTTCAGGAAGAGGTGGGGTACTAGGATGGGCTGCAAAATTCTAGGATGGTCTGCAAAATTCCAAGTATTTTGCTGGCTGGTATCTTTATGGAAAAACTGTAGCCTGTAGACTGTGATTTCTGCAGAAGATGATTAATGTTTGTTCTGAACGAAGAGACAGTGCAGAGGAGGGTAGAGAGGCTGCAGATCCAATTGCTTCAGGCAACTGTGCCTGCCCTGCACTGTTAATTGAACCAATATAAACCTGATTAGGTGTCATAAAAAATTGTGTGGTACAGCTCCATATCTGCTCAGAATTGCAGACCACAGCATGGGGACATAAATTCATGAATGCAAAAGAACAGGCAATTTCACTTCATGAGATGCTGTATCCTGAGCCCCAGCCCGGCTCCCAGCAGTGCTGCTGCTCTCATTAGCAGCCTCACAAGCAGCAGAAACCCTGGCTGGGAAACGCAGGACTTCCAACCCTGCTGGGGTTGCCTCAGGGGTCTAGGACTGAAAAACATAGCTCTGTTCTGGCCTCCATCCGACAAGCAGACCTTCAATCACTGAGTGTAATCACAGCTCTCGGAAATCCCCACCTCCGCCTCCCCACCAGCACTGCTAGATCCCAAGTGTGCAGTGCTCACCCTTGGGAGCCCTGCATTTCTAAAAAGCTTAAAAAGCAGGAATTCCATCATGTAGAACCATTCCAACTTCCTCTCTGAGGCATACCTGCCCTTTTGGCCACCATGAAGCCCGAATCTGTCCCTCCCAGCTGATGTCTGGGCACTCTCTGCCACATCAGACTGCAGGAGATTCTCTGAGCACACCAGGCAACACCAGACTGCTGGTAGCCTGGATGTATTTGCAAAAGAAATCTTTGCAAAAAACAGGGAGCTTGTTTATTCCATGTGCATGCCATAGGCACGAGTGACTCAGCATGAAGGACTCCCTGTGGAAAGTTCAGATGGAAGGTTCTCCGAGGATAACGCTGCCCTGGCCTCCACACAGCAGAAGCAACAGTCAATTTTTAGATGCTATCCCGGGCACTTTTCCAAGGGGCAGCAGGAGCACATCATATCAAAGTTAGTGCCCTGCTTCAAGGCATAGGAATGCTTATTGGAATGGCATACTTGGAAAAAAACATGCCTCTCTCTTTAACCCCACTCTTGGAAGGGACTGGACCACTTCAGCTGAGATTTTGAAGTCTGAAGCATGGAAATTGTCAGTTCTACCAGCAGAAACTTGTCAGAGGTGTGCACAGCTGGAGCAGAGCAGTATAATGGGAGATCTTAAGCAGTATTAATCGTAAGGGAACATTGCCTTACAACTAATGTGATGCAAGATGCACTCAAGCTGGGCCCTGTGGCTGTTCTGCCTGGATAGAAGAGCAACATCTTCGAGGTCTTGCTTTTGGATGCTCTGTCATTAGTAACAAATCTCCATTAACCCAACTGGAAAGGACAGACTAAGAGAAGACAGCAAAAACAAGAAGAAAATTTCCTTCAGACATTCTTCTGGGGGACAAAGGCTGCCAGGGAAGTTTTGTTGACTTACCTTGGCAGGTGTGGTTGTCTTCTGACAGAACGAGTCCCCTGGGACATTCACACTGGTAGGTGTCTTCCACTTCAATGCAGGTATGGCTGCAGCCTCCGTTGTTATTGTGACAGCCTTCGATTTCTGGGAAAGAAAGGAAAATCAGCACATCCTGCAGGCCCCAACGTACTCCTGACCAACCAACAGGCTGAACAATGCAGCTCAAAGGCAACAGCTTGTTTCCCAGAAAATGAGGTGGAAACCCCTTTTTTAATTTTACAGTTTCCTGTGTTTGTCATTTCACGGTGAGGTTATCAAGGAATTCTGTGGAAAAGCTTAGCAAATTAAATCCCATGCTACAGCTGGCATACTGAATAGGCAATCTGCAGCTTGGCACTTTAAGAATCATAAAATTATAGAGTGGCCTGGGTTGGAAGGGACCTTAAAGATCATCTCCTTCCAACCCTCCTGCCATGGGTGCCACCTTCCACTATCCCAGGCTGCTCCCAGCCCTGTCCAAACTGCCCTTGAATTCTTTGAGAGATGTGGCAGCCACAGCTTCTCTGGGCAACCTATGCCAGGGCCTCACCTCCCTCTCAGGGAAGAATTTCCTTCAAATAGCCAGTCTAAACCTACTCTCTGTCTGTTTAAAACCATTCCCCCTTGTCCTGTCACTACATGCCCTTGTAAACAGACTCTGCTAAGACATCCTCCTAAACTATTTTTTTTAATGTGGTTTCTTATTTCAAAAAGGGGAGGCAAATCCTCTTAAAACTTTTACCACACTCCCTGCCTTCATCACCAGCAGCATGAAAGCCCTGAGCTTTGCAGGGGAGCTGCCTTGGGGAAGGACAGCCCCACAGGTGGCCAGCTCCTGTTCCCAGCAGGGAACACTGGAGAGAAGGTGATGTGCTCATTCCCTCTGGGTTCCCAGCTGGGAGGGAGGTGGGCATACCAAATCCCCTTTGTAGGCTGAGGATGAAACTCTGCTTCTAGGAGTTTGTTTAGCAGGAATTTTGCTAGCTTGTGAGTTTTAGGCTTTCAGGTTGGCTCAGGGACAGCACAAGTTCACAGTCTAAGGTTGATTCATTTCCTAATTTTCCCCCATTTTGAAGAGCAGAGGGGAGAGGGCAGCACAACTAATTGGAGGACTTATGTCTTTTCTTACATCTCCTTTGTTCAGATGAGGACACTCTGAGGATCTGAGTTTTAGTGTAAAACATATTCCTAGCCACTGCAGTTGCAGAAAAGAGCCTGAAAGATCATCCAGACACATTGTGAAGAGTCTGAAAATCTAAGGAAAGGAAGGTCATTTCCAGTTCTTGGTGACTTCCTATTAAAAAGAAAATAATACAGCATCACAACTTTTTTCCTTCAAATAACCTTAACTGGTTGATTTTTATTACCCTTTGGGATGAATATGCTAGATGAGTACTACTGTTCTCAGCAAAATAACAGTATGTAAGATAAGCAAATCAGAAGTATAAAATATTTCTCCCTGAGCCTGCCATCAGAAATGACTGTGTGGTTTTCACTGAAATGTACAGAAAAGAATGGAAATCCCACACTCAATCCTATACAATGCACAGAAAATAACAGCTCCAACACCCCATATGAGTCAAAGCAATGGGTAAAGCATCATAATGTAAATTTTGAGATACTTTAAACTCTGCTCAGCCTCACCAGCTCACGTAATCAAACTGAATCTCCTGCATTTGTTCTTTTTAGCAACAAGCTGTGAGGTGGCTCACACCTCACATCCCATTCTCTAACGGCTCACAAAGCTGAGGGCACATCTTCAGAAATAAAACTCACTAACAAGATTGTAGAAATCCCCAGCAGCAGTGTTAAACTCGTGAAAGGCACCATCCTTCTTACAGAAGAGAAATCAAATGATATATCAAAGGCCCTAAAAGCCAACTTGGGGAATGGCAGAAACAAACGAGTTTCCAAACAGACTATTCCAGCCCTGTCAGAAGAGTGCAGCACTCAGGAATAAAAATTGCACAGCTCATTTATGTGATGCCCCACCAGCTCAGAGCTGGATGTGGCAGAGACAAAGCCCACAGACCATTTTTGGCCCAGCACAACTTGAGAAGTACTTAAGGAGCACTCTGCACAGCAGCATTTCCCAGGGAAGTGTCACTGCCTGGATGAGTGATGTACTAGCAGAGCTCAGATAGCAGATTTAGCTCTTTTGGGTAGCTGAAAAGTGAGGCCCACCTAGAGTTGTTTTTCTTGTCTGGGGCCCCACAGTGTCTGTGAATGCCACACAGCAACTTTGCTGTGAGGGGGACAGTGCTTTTCCACAGCTCACCACAGGAAATATCAGGGGCACGTCAATTTTTGCTGGGTTTGCCTATTTCTACTCAGAGATGGTTGTATGTTGTTAGTGACAACGCATCAGACCTACAATTTGGTCTTTAAGCCACCAGTCTAAATTTATCAAGGGTTTTCAACCTGGCTGTGCCACCACTGTGAAGGAACTGTGGCAGCTGCAGAGAGCAGCAGAGCCCACAGGCACCAAAGAGCAAAATGCAGCTCAAACTTAACTTCTGTCCACAGATTGGCACCCCCTCTCCTCAATCTCAATCCTGGGAGGCCAAAGTGATCCTCGTGCTCTAGTCTAATGTCATGACATTACCCCACACCTAACGTGAGCTGCCAAAACCCAGCGCTGCTAAATCCACCCCCACAAAACTCTACCATGCAAATCTCCAGAGCCAAATCCCAACAACTCCAGCAACAAGTTCTGCCTGGACAACCAATCTTCCAGATCCACTGCTGCCTTTCCCCCATGGAGATAAACACAAGCAAATCCTAACAGAAAGGGACGAGGCAGGGAGAACAACAAGGAGATTTCTCTCTGCTTGCTTAGAAGGATATTTTAGTATCAACCCCTCTGGTGAGCACAGAGGTGGTATCAGTGACATTTAATCCCAAGTGCAAGGAGCTAAGAGAGAGCCAGTGCTGCAAGGAAATGATTTATACAGTTTCCAGCAGCCTGTGGTAGCTGAAGCCTCACCTTCACAGGTTTTCCCATCACTTCCCAGTGTGCGCCCGACCCCGCACTCACAGCGGAACGAATTCTTCAGGTTAACACAGAACTCGCTGCAGCCTCCATTGTTCTGCTCACATTCATTTTCATCTGAAAAAAAAACAAGCTCTAGAATGTAATGAACAATCCCACTAACAGTAGTAACACCAACAGTAGCTTTTGAATCTTTTGGTAAAGCTCTGAAAACTCCTCCTAACTTTTAAAGGCTAAAGTTCCTCTGTTTCTGTCTGCCTTTTTTTTTTTTTTTAAGGTACTTTAATCTCTGAGATTCTAATTCCTCAACCTGATTTAATCTCTGTGTGCAAAAAGCAAATCAAACAGAGAGGAAGGGACAGACATTGCTCTTGCTGAGCCACAAAATGAATGATTTCTCTTAGGCAGGCCAGGATGCTGAAGTTACCAATCAAGGTTCACATGGGGTTTCATCGAAACATCTTAGAAGCTGGCACTTACCAGGTGTCAGAAGCTTAAAAGCAAGAAAAGAGAGAAGTACCATTTTAACAGAGCTCTCTCAGGTATCCATGGTCCCACACATGCACAGTACCCACAGCTGGCAGCTGGTGGTGGTGTCTCCTTCCACAAGCAACGTGAACTGAGTATTTTTAGCCAAAGAATTGGCCGGTACCCTCCTTTGGGAGGCAGGAAGCATGTCCAGGAGACTCACACAGACACTCTGCTTTTCACACACGTGACAGGCTCCACACTTTCCCTTCTAAAAATAAAACTAAAGCTGCTTAAAAACCGAAGGTGAAGAGGGAAAGGGCTTCTGGCAAAGGCATAGAGATGCTGTTAGAAGGGCCTAGAGATTGTCTTGGGCAAGGGCTGGGCCCAGAAAGTTCCCTGACTGGTCCTTCCAAGTTGTACAGCACACACAGATCTGTCCCTGCTCTTCCACACCAGTGACAACCAGCACAGGATTTATTTGGTTTATCCATAAAGAGGGCACAGTTGCTCTCAGAGATGTGATTGCATAATTACTCAGCAAAACAGAAAGTTATCAGAAAGATCACAGAGCCACACAAGAGAGGCTGTAGGCAAGTGAACCAGTGTGATCATTCCAGCTGAGGTGTTGTTCCATCTGAGAATCTCAAGGACAAGCAGCAGTGCAGAAATCCTGCTCGTGGGGGGATGAAAGCAGCTGCAGCACACACAGACAGACTCAGGACTCCTGAGTGCCTCCCTGCTGCAGGAAATCCTTTCCTCTGAGCCTGCCACACATCCACTGAGTGCTAGTGCTTGTCAAGGGCACTTCTGTGACTGGAAGGTTTGCACAGAAGCAGCCAATAAATGCTTTTAATTATCTGAGAGAGCTCAGTCAGCCACTCGGCTGCAGACAAGTGGAGCTGCTTAAGCAGAAGCCTTCCCCAGAATCACTGTGGGCAAGTGTAACTCTGCAGCAGGACCAGGCTGCTCCTTCCACACACTGGAATGACTGTGGGCCCTGCCCTGATGCTCACAGACACGAGGTATGCGAAGAAGGAAACCACCCACGCATGCTTTGTCAGGTGCAGGCCCTATGCAACTGCCACACAGCCTCCTGGACCAACTCTGCTTTCAGCTCCACCACCAAATCAAGTGACAGATGAGGTTCCTCCTCTCCCAAACACCCTTTCCTCTTCCTATATCCATCGGTGTGGCTCTACAGCTCCCTTCCCATCCCCTTGATTTGCCCCACAGACCATCATTTTCCTGACCTCTCTCCAGGCGCTCTCCCCCAGCACCACACACACAACCACAGCCATCCTCTCCTCACAGCTCCATGGGGATTCCCCCACAAATCTCCAAAGCCCACATTCCCCACTCTGCTCTCACCTCCCTCCTGGCCACACTAGTCTCTGCCACCAAGTGCCAGCTCCCTGAATACCCTCTTGTCATGCTGCCTAAAAACATTGCAGCTGTGGAGGGACTTACAGTTCTTTGTGTCTCCTCAAGCCCCAGGCCCTGGACAATGTCCCAAAAGGGCAGGAAGTTATGGTTGAGTTTAGTGTGCAGCCCTACAGCAGCCAGCGAAACTTTTTTTGGAGGAGAGATATTTAATGGAGCATATGAGAGGAATTCTCTAATGCCAGACTGCACAGCATTTCCTGAGTACCACAGTGATACCACACGATCCTGCACCATGATCTTGCAAAGAGACTCTGCTACTGACAGTGCAGCTGCTGCCCTCAGCAGCTGAACCATGCAGAAAGCAAATCCAGCCTCATAAACATGGAGCTCCAGGGGCACCAGAATGGATGCAGTCATGGGATGTCACATCTTGAAACCATTTAGAGAATCACGGACCTGTTCTAGGCAGCAAAGGGGAAAACTCCTCTCATGATATGTCATTTTTTATAATGCTTTGTAAGGCAAGGGATTGAGATGTGAGCAACGAAACAAAGGGAAAACAAGCATCAGTAACTGGCACAGCTTATTTCCACCCTTACCAAGGCATGTCTGGCCATCGGGTCCTAGTGTCGTACCCAGGGAACACGTGCAGTCACCGGTGTCCAGGCAGGAGCCCTGGCAATCCACCACATCACAGATGTCATAAAAATCTAGGGCATGACAGGAACAATGTCAGCACAAAGCACTGAGCATGCAACAAAAGCACAGTATTTGTCCCATCAGCTTCCCACCCCGTGTGCCCGCCAGTAACAGACCCGGACACGTTGGGAAAGCGGAGCTGCTGAAGCTGCCGAGAAACAATCAAGTTTAATTACTGCAAGTCAGAGATGCAAATTTTGACTTTGGTAGCGCGCCAAGACAAACCACAGGGAGCATTAAATCACCGAGGCCCGGTCAGCTGTGGAAAAATCCTGCTAGCGGAACAAAGCGGGTGAAACTGCCTCGCTGATCCTATATGGACAGGCCGCCACCTGGAGAAGCCAGGCAGCCTTCCCGGGAGAAAGGGGGGGTCGGGCAGGTGACTTACGCCCACAGTAGGCGTGGAAGCAGACGCTGGGCTTGGTGAGGTGGTACACGTAGTACCCCCCGGGGCAGGCCTTGACCTCGATGGTGGCGTTCCAGAGGCAGCAGTTGCCGCTGAAGCTGGCGCAGGCCTGGCGCCGGACGATGCCGTCGGCCTGGCGCGGGTGGCTGCCGTTCATCCAGATGGGCGCGTGGGTGCCGCAGTGGTTCTCGGGGATGCAGAAGGTGGGCATGGCGTCGCCGGCCATGCCCGTGAAGCGGTACCACTCCCCGTCGATGCCGCTGTCGCATGTGGGCTGCCCGTGCGAGCCGTTGATCCGGTGGTCCGTGTTCCTCCAGGGCTCGTTCAGGCTGATGTAGGCAGAGCAGGGGTCCAGGGCTGGGACACACAGAGAGACCAGCTGGTAGATATCAAACCGAGCTGTTTACCGATAATTACAAAAGCTTCTTTTTTCTCCATCCCTGACTTAACAGAACCGTTGTGATAGAGAGAGATCCCTAGGGAGAAAAGGTGATACCAGCAAACCCATTGCCTTGTGGAAAATTCTGACAGCTTGTGTTAAAGGTCTTGGAGGAACAAGTAAATTAACAGAGCTCTTACAACATTACGCAACAGTCTGACTTGCTGTTTAGCTGACGGGGGAAAAAAGATATAAGAAATTTGAGGTCCAGGTAGTGGTTCTGCCATGGGAAACACACCCTGGGAACACTAGATCTAGCCTAGGACAACAACCCTTTGTTCAAGTACTAACTGAGGACTTGCAAGCCCCTCCTGAAGTCACCGGTAACTCTCCCAATTGCCTTGGACTGTATCTCAAACAGGTTGTGCAGCCTCTTTTAAAACCCATCCACAGCCAGTGTCACCCTCACAGCTGAGCTGCCAAACCTTTTTATTCATTATCTTAAAATCTAGAGGGCGTGAAGGTCTGAATTGGGACCTTCTGGGGAGCAAAATGTTCAACCCTTTACACAGCTGTGCTCCTTGCAAGCCCACAAACCCTACTGATCTGTACAGGAGATCAGCTGTTTGTGAGAGAAGTGAGTCTTTGTGGGGGCAAGACACAAACACATGGACTTCCTGGCAAGTGCATGTCTGTTCATGCAGTGCTCAAAGAGCATGCCCCTTTTCAGAGGCCTTGCTGAACCTTCTGCAAATAATTAAAATATGAGAGTACCATAGGGAGAACGTAAATGAAGAATTTAAGTGTTCATTAAATTTTCAGTCTCCTCCTAATTAACCCTCATTTGGCAGCTTCCTCACTGAAAGTCCAGAGGTTCCATTTTCCCTTACATTTAATACCTGATTAAGCACTACTTATCCATGTCAAGCAATTCCCTATTAAGCAAAAGGAATGCTAATACTGCCCTGAGTAAGGAAAATTGATTACCATTTCCTAAAATTAGGCTAATAAAACCAATCACTCTGATAAAATGCATCTTGGACTGGAACAGCCTCAACTTTCCACAGCACACTTCTTTTGAAGCTCTAAAGTTGTGCTTTTTTGTTTTGACAACAGAGTGATGGAGTTTGGGTGAGGGAGGAATACTGTGCTCCTTCTATTAGAAACACAAATTATCCTGGTTCATCATTTTGATTTGTTTCACTGACTTTAAAGTGGGAACCACAAGTGCTTCAGAGAATTGACTTCACGTCACTCTTATTTACCTGTATCCTCTGTAAATATCTGTCTCACAGATGTGCTATCTCATAGAAATATCTCACAAATATAACACCTCTTATGCCTTCCTCAGCCACAGACACATTTTGCTTGGTCTCAAATCCAGCATAAAAGGCAGGAGCAGCTGCCAGAGTCAGGAGTGCTGCAGAGCTGGCACAGGGAGCGTGGATTTGGGTTATGAAGGAATCTCTAGTGCCACGATTCAAAGATATGCAGAGAAGCTGATTCACTGCCACCACAACCAGCCCAGTTCTCCTGAGCAGCAGAGAGGGGAGGGCAGCAGGGAATCTCCGTTGGGATGCACCAGGCATTCCCTTGTGAGCTCTCTTTTTCACCTGCCTCTGCCTGCCTGCCCTCACCCACAGACAGCAGCAGCACTGTAAATCCCATCCTCCAAAAGCTGGTTTGACTTCTCCCAAAAGGAAAAATAGGTCCAGAACAGAGCTTCCTCTGGGCCTCCCTCAGTGTAATTCCCTTGGTTTCCACAAGAGGATTGGTGTGGCCTTAGGGTGGGTGAGTCACTGACTAAGATTAAAAGGTTTTCGTGTTGTTAAAAGCCAAATGAGGTGAAGCGGGAATGCCCTGTCAGCTTCCCAGCTGGGCAGCACTAAAAATACCAACACTCTCATTAGCTTTCATGTAATTATGAAATATCCTTTGTAGGCAGACTCTGGGAACGCTCATCTAGGGAGATTACATTGTCTCCTAAACATCCAGGAGATAATTTAAAGAGAAAATTTAGCGAGATGAACATGTAGCAGCTCCGAGAGAGCTGGAAGAAGGCACGTCAGGGGAACTGAGGTAGCATTCCCTCACATCCTTCATTCCCCTGAGAGCTTCTGGCAGGAGTGAGGGGGAGGCAAACAAGCAGAAAAAGCAGACAGTGCTCTTTGGAACACTGCAGATCCTCACAGCCACCTTTGGACTGCCAGTGCTGCCCCGTGCCAGCCTCCCTGCAGACACCAAGCAGTCTTTGGCAGCACAGTTTTTTTCATTTTAATTAAATGAAGTTTTCAAGAAAAAAATTCCACAAAAATAGAGAAGCAACTGATCAGCCTCTCACCTCTTCCCTCCAAACAACAAGCTTGGGAGCTTGCACAAGATGAAGAACTGTCTCCAGCTCCCTATTTTTCATTTTTCTTGGCTCGATTTTTTTTTCCTCCCCAATGCTTCTTGCGTGGCCTGAGCAATTCAGGCTGACAAGCATTAGCTATGAAGCAGAGCTTTTCCATTTGTAAGCTCGATGCCATCGCTAGTTCTCTGGCTGACATGGTAGCAGATACGCTGGATGACAAATCAGGCTCCAGTGAGCATCGGTGAGCGCCCCATCCTGCAGAGATTAATCCTGAGTGCCTTGTGTAACTGGAGGTCTCTGCTCCAGCACAACTAAGCAATAAAGGGAGCAGCACTGCATTATGGCACTAAATTCAGTTCAGATTTGTCAAGGAAACAGGTGAAAAGGTAGCATAATATCTACTCATAGAGTCTGTCCTCCAAAGGGAGAGGAAAATCCCACAGTGCCTTGGCAATAGAGATTCTCCCAGTAGGGGAGACTTCACACTTTGTAACGGAAGGATCTTTCCAACTGGGAGGAATTTCACATCACCTTCAAAGAGAAGGGGTATTTCTCCCATCTTCCAGTCTTTCACCTAAGAATACCAAGGCTCAGCCTGAACCTTAGAGATTGGCAAAGAGATATAAGGCAATGGCTCTTTACTCACCCATCGAAGACACTGGCTGGAGCTGAATGAAAAAGTAAATACAGAGAAACAAGTACTGGAACATCCCACTCAGCCGAGGAAGAGTCACCACTCAAGGGACAGAGGCTTGAAAGCCCTTGTACAGGCTGTGGCTCTTGCAGCCTTCCTCCCAGTGGAGCTTCTGACTCCAGGCTTCCAGAAGAGCAAGTGTGATTGCTCTCCTGGAAGTTTATCAGAGGAAGAAGCCGAAGGGACGTGGGGTACAGCTCCAGCCTTGACCTCCCCAGAGCAGCGCTGCCCCTTAGTGACAGCAGGGACGTACTCACTGATCAATCTTGTTTTTTGGACTTGACCTGCTATTGTTTTCTGCCCTCACTGCCCCACAGTGACACCTCCACTATCTTATCCAGAGAAGAATTCTAAGCAGGGACACCCGGACATCCCGAAGGGATGGAAAAGAAGAACAGATGGGTGCTTGTTATCTCTGCTCCTTCCACAAGTCATACTCCATGGCTCCCTCCAGGCAGAAAACACCGGCTAAGGAGCCTTAACTGCAGGAAATAGTGGCCAAAGGAGCAGCACTGATCCTTCCGAGCACAGATTGCAGAGGAGTGCTTGGAGCAGAGCTACAATGGGAACATCAGTCAAACTGAAAGACTGGTGTCCCACAGGGAAATGAGCTGTTCCTAGGCTACACAGAGGCCCTTGCCACTCCTGGTCACACAACCCGACCACTGCAGTGAGATTATCAAACAAGGCAAGTTAAGGCACTTTTCTGCAGTAGTCTTACAATCTCTTGTCTTTAAAAAACAAACCAAACCCAACGTTATGGAATTAATTTTGATGAAAAACCGAGTAATTGAGAACCTCTCCTGACTAGCTCAAACCAAACTGGGCTGAGTTTGGTGACAACCACAAGCTCTAGAGGCAGCACACTGAAATCCGTTCTCTACTACAGCAAACCCAGAAAGGGTTCTTCCCTCTCACCCCACCAGCTCTTACTGTAAGAGCTCTCCATCAGTAATGAGTGCAGCTAAGCCTACAGTAATCACAAAATCAGGCAAGTGTGGGCATTTCCCCAAACCCTCGGCATCCTGCATTTCTGCAGCAGGCTGGCCTAAGAAACAACATCAAGCTTCAATCCCAGCGGGGAAAAAAGTGGCTCCATTACTTACATGTTGAATTTGCACAAGACAGGGAGTTGGGTGCCTGTCGGTCTCGTAGGGACTGTACATTACAGAAAATTCTCAATGGGCTCTCTCTGTCGGGGTGTGTCCCTGGGAGTGAAGTGCAATCTACTGCTCTGCTCCACCCCAGCACAGGAGTTTTTTTCCAGTGGTGAACAACTCTAGGGAACAACAAAAAAACCTCCAAATAAATTGCTGTTATTGCTCCCATAAGAAAAAAAAAAAAAAAATTCTTGTGGCTCTATTGTGCTGACAGCTGTGCAGTACCAGAAAGGTTTTTCCAACAACAGGAAAAGAGAACAGATTCACTACACAAAGCTATCAAGGCAGATAACCCTCAAGAGGTGATTATGTGAATTCCCAGAAGAGAAACTAAAATTGAACAGAGAATAATATAGCAAGCCACCGGAATTTCGATTTTGCCACTTTCATTGAGAGGCTGATTCATACTTATGATGCCAGGTAAATAAAACTGACAAGCCTGAATGGAATGCTCTGTTTGTGTCACAGGTGTGTACAGCTCTCTGAACCATCTCATCACCAGCTGCTTTTGTTTCGTAGCTGCTCTATAAGCCTGTTATAACAACGTTTTGACAGGTACATGTGAGTGACTGACAGCTGACAATTAGCACAGAAAAACGACCTGCAGCATCGCAAATTGGAGCCTCAAAGGTGTCACCTACAGGCCCTATCAAGTTCTCAAAAATGGATTAAGGCAGGAGATGCCCTAGCATTCCCAGAGATGATACTATCCCAAATCACCAAAACAACTAGTTGAAGGAAGTGGTCTCAAGATGGAGAAGACTGTGTGCTGCCTCTAAACATTTCTGGGAAGAAGCACCAGAGGCAACTCTTCTATCAGCACCTTCTCTTCGCAAGTTAATTTGGGTGACATTCATGGCCCCAATTCCCCCACAAACAATTTATGCCTCAGGCAGCTGTAAGTTAGTCCTGAGAGGATAAAGGGAAAGAAAAAACCCAAACAAAAAACCTCCCTGCAAGGAGATGCTCTAGGAGAGACACAGTTCCAGTAGCGCATTCTATAGGACCTGCAATCTCCAGCAAATACTTTGTTCCTGACCTCCACATTTACACCCCAAAGACTGATGAGCCAACACCCCAAAAAGAATCAGGCTCAAGTTAGAATCTCTCCAAAGAAGTCACCAGTACTGTTTAAAGGGTATGAAGAGGGAAGGCGAAATTAAAACAAAGGGATTTTAGTTTGGTACCCGAGATGGATTTTCTAAACCTGCTACAAAGCCTGTGCGTATCTGTTCAAAGAATGCTCATTTTGCAGGTGGCAACCACCCTTCTTGTCCCTCTTGGAGATCTCTGCAGGGCTGTACCATCCTTACACAAAGAACTCAAATTCTTTAGAGCACTGGCTGGGCTGGAAAGCCTTGTACAGTTTGTGAGGGACTCATGACTAAAAATGCTTTGGCATTTACTGAGGTGATCTCAGCTTTGCCAGAGCCACCTCTCAAGACACACCAATGCCTAGGAGGTGCATGAAGCACAGCTCTGGGTGCAGGAACCTGCAACCTGCCTAGAAGGAGCAGGAGGAAGAGCTAATCAGCACTTCCTGCCACAGAGAGGGCGGAGAACCTGGCACACAGGACAGGCTCCCTGTCTGGGATTGACTGGAGGATGTGTGTTCACAATAAGCCCTGACAGGCAGCTGAGATGGATTGCACTGAAGTCAAGGACTTTGAGATAGGCCTTGCTGCTGTAAACAACTTGTTCCAGGACTCAGTGCCACTGGTAAGGGCTGTGGAGATCAGGGAGGGAGCACAAGCTGTGTGAAGTATGGGCAAACTCAACACAAGTACATCAAGAACCCGTTAAAAGCAGGCAAGTACATCACTCCTAATTAAGAGTAGCAGTTATTTCCTTTCCCTTAGTGGAGCACTGTAGCACAGAACTTGGTGTTTTGAGAGTGTTTTTCCACAGGTCCTACAAACCCAGCAAATTTTCCATGCGCCTCCATTTTCAGATGGAGGAATTCGGGCATAGACAGCACACCAACAACTGCAAAACTAGTCAGGGACAGAAACAGGAGTAGGACTCGTCTTTTAAGAGCCCTCAGCCATGGCAGCACAGCCTAAGAGCAGCTTCTCCCCTACTTCAGGGCTTAGGTACACTGCAAGTATAATTTTCATTACTGTATTTTACTTTTCACCACGTTAATGTCAGTATAGAAAATAAGCCTGGTGGATTTTTAAAAAGGAATAATTAGAATCTCTTGGGATAGGTAGAAGAATACTTAAGATATATAAGTATCTTTACTCTGTGAAAATGAAGACATACAATGGGGCACAGAGGAAAGAAACTTGCTTTTATAACTCCACACACACAAAAAACCCAGGGGGTATGGGGTATCAAAGAAATTGGTCCCCTGGCTCAAAGACAGGGCAGCTTGGCCAGCTTCACATGGCTGGCTCAGTGCCATGGTCAGACAGCCAACAGCAGCTTCAGAGCACCATGCAAACCCTCTTAAAGCCAATCTGGAAGCATAAGAACTTGCAGCAAGGTGATAATCATTGCTGCCTGCCAGGCAGGAAGGGTTACAGGGGGAAAAGAAAGGGTTTCTTCTTTGCTCTTCAGGAAAGAGGAGCCATGAACACCTTTCCCTGGAGGGGCCTGCAAGGTAGAGCCTCACGGGTGTGGTAAAGAGAACTTAATGCTATTCTCCAGGAAACTTTGAACTCGTCACACATTTATTTGAAAGCTCCCTCACAGAAGAGGTTAATCAAAAGAATAACAAAATTAGTAGAAAAGGCAGCACCGGAGCACTGCTATGCATCCTGCTGCTTATCCCTCACCGGGGCTGAGGAATGCAGTGCTACATTAAGATTCAGGCAGCACTGCCTGCTCTTCAAGTGCTGCCAGAGGGACAGGACCTTGTCACCTGCCTGGCTCCCAAATGGGAAATAGCTGCTGCAAGAGAGCGTGTGGATGTTGAGGCACAACGGGGTGTGGATCAGGAGAGCAAACAAGGAGAGCCCTTCCCTTCTGTGTCAGCATTCCAAGGCACTGAGACTGGAGTGGGAGGCTTGTGGATTTCAGGGCACAAGTGTAGACACTTCCCTTACCCACTCATCTCTAGAACAACATTAAAGCATGTGCAGGAACAGTTTTGTAACAGCATCTTCTTGCTTTCAAAATACAGACTGTGGTGCTAAGATGTCATTAAGTCTCCTGCCCTCCTGAATGCCAAAATGGATGAATTCTTATGCAACCGAGACAAAACCATTTACTTAAGGGTAGCAGCAGCTCACCTGGGGACAGCAGCAGCCTAAGGGCTGCTTGGTGGAAGGCCTATCAGCAATGATTAAAGGGAGGTGACAACAAACAGCTTCCAGCCCTTCCTCTCCAGCTTTAAAAAACGCAAGAGTTGGCTGTTTCAAAAACTAGCTAATCACAGATGGTAATTTTTTTTAAGCAGTCCACAGGCACAATAAAAACCTGCACCAAACGTCTCATCCTAATAACCCATAAAGTTAGGACAAAGCACACTCTGCTGATTCCCAAAGGTAATGAACAAATCATATGCCACCATGACAAATCAAACCATTCAAGGGCCCAGAAAGAAAGGAACTGAAGCCTTACACTCCAGTTTTTCTCCAAAACAGCACTTGAATGCACTGCAGAAGTACACTGATACTGCAGGTACCTCTTTTAGGTTGCTGGGCATTACCCTGCCCGTATATATTCTTATCCTGTTACTGTGCTGGCCAAACAAAGGAAGATCTTTGCTAGACTAAGTATCTCTACCTCTAACCTCACCACCTCAACTGCTCCCGAGATCTCTGTGTTAGGCAGCCAGGCCTGACAGCCAGATCTCCATCCAGGCTTCTTCAGGAAAGCTATTATCTGCATCACCACGGCCTCGGTGACGTAAGGTCAGCCAAGAAGACATAACCTAAACAAAAAGAAATGGAGGAAACTCAGGAGAGAGCTGCCACACAGGGAATATTCTCTTCTCAGCTGGGGAAAATAAACTTATTCAAGAGCACTGATTCAAAAATTGAATAGTTATTTATTGTTCCAGAAGTACATTGCTCTTTTATACATATTTCATAAATGATACAGGATTTTACACATGTTCAGGGCTTTTTTTTTGTCCTTTTTTTTTTTTGAAGAAGGACTTTTCTCCATGCTCCCTCCCTCATCCCAAACACACACCAAGGATTCAGCTACAGGATTGTGTTCATTTTTTTTCCCTTTAAAACTCATCACACAAACAGGATAAAACAGATAAAAAATAATCACACAATGTAATTAAATGGAAAGACAGAGGAAAAGGGGAAGGGAAAAAAAAACAAAACTAGAAACATGCACCCATTCGGTCCAACATGCCACTGAGTGAGAAGAGGCAGCAATCCCAGCTGTGTTTCCACATCTGCAAGGCACCTGGCATCTAGTTAATACTGAATTATTGTTTTTTCCTATATTTTTAAAACATGGTTCTTCAAAAAACAAGAAGCCTCTTTCCATGACACAGTGAGGAGTAGTATTGAAACATCAAAAAGAAGCAGCCAGCCTTTTGGTATATAAAGCTTAGTGTCCTTCTCCCACCTTCATCCTGTCTCCACAGCATTTATCAGCAGGGTGCTAAACCAGACTGACCTGCTTTGAGTGAAGAGATGTTTTATCTGCTTAGAAAGCAGCCAGCCTTGGCTAAGAGAGAGGGCAATGGGTTGACCTTCCTTCCTTTATTTCTTTTTAGCTAAGAACAAGACATGTCATTAGCCACTCCTAAGAAATCCTGACCTGTGGACACAAAGTTCACTTAAAGCTACTTAATCAGGGGAAAGTGCTACAGAACCAAAGCAGTTCTGTGCCTTGCACTGTAAGATCCCCAGGCTCTCAAAAAGCCTCTGGGCAAGGGAAATGATTTGACGATATATGAAACCTTCTATCCCATTACACAAGCAGTCAAATATCAAGTTTCATTATTCCATGTTCCAAAACTGTTCATTTAAAAGTAGGAGTCATGATTCCAGCAACAGTTTTGCAATCCTTTAAGCCTTCATAATTTCATAGTCCAGGTGGCTCTCAGATTTGGGGTAGGAAGAGGGGAACATCCCTCTCTTAAGACTGAATATAAAAATCCGCTCATGCAATGCTGCCATGGATTTCTAGAAGGAGCTCAAGGGCATTGGGACGCAAAGTTTATACAGTTATTATGGAATAATCCAAAATATCGATAGTCAAATCTCCAGAAGAAAACTCATTCCTTCTCTCACTTGGCTACAACCAATCTGTGCTACAAATAAGCAAAGGAGGAAGTCAGTGGAGCACAGGGGGTAGGCTGGGAAGGGGAAGCTCACGGTTTTCCAGTAGAAAGCAGTCTTGTAGTAACTTTATAAAAGAGACCAGGTCTGACCAGAAGTGTGCGTGTTAATGGCGGTGGAGTGCAAGTTCTGATCACCAGCCAAGAGCTCCAGGTGGCTTGGATTCTTTGTTCTTTTTTTTTTTCTCCTTTTGTTTTTTTCAAGAGAGAAAGAGAGATCGGAATCAGGTAAAGGAAAATTTAAAAAGCTAAGCAGGCTGCTGGTGTCTTATCAAGAGGCAGACCCTGCAAAGCTGGAAGAAGACACCCCTACACCCCAGCATTACATTCTTTTCATGAACCCCCCCAATCCTGTATTTGTACACAATCACCATTCTGACAGTTTTCAAAACGTGACTATTTGCCAAGCCCTTTTCAGAACTAACATTCCACAATGTCCCATCTTCAGATTTAAGAGATTTTCCCCCTTTACAGTCCTTTGTCTTGATTAAAGGTAAAAACCCTCCACCCCCCTACCACATATCCCAGCTTCCACCTGCAATGCTTTAATTTAAAAAGGCAAGAGCTATGAACAGGTTTTTTGCCGGGGTTCAGAGCTTCTTTGCTGATCAGTCCTTTTCAGAAATTTGCTGGATGGGCAGATGAACTTGCAGCGGGTCTCGAAGCCTCTTAAGGTCCAATTCTGCCTAAAAGTAAAAGACACGTTATAAAGCACAAGCTCCCAAAACAACTTCCCCCAACACCATCTCCCTTCAGAGAAAGGAAAGCCTTCCCACATTTCCTTGTTTTTTTCCCTGTCCAGCAGGAAATTGTCCAAAGAGTAAAACAAAGGTGCAGGCTCACATCTGGGAAAACCATTCTCAGCTGTACATCTCTGAACCTGTCTGCATGCAGCCACTTAAAGGAATATGGTAGGGAGGACGTGGATCCCCGTAAACTCACAGGAATATTAAAAAATAAAAAACCCAACAAAAACCCAACAAACCAGCATCCCAACTAGATTATTAGGGATGGCTGATTCTAGAAGAAAAGCTCTAGGAAAATATGGCCATCCAATGGCATCTGTATTCAACATGGTGTGAGAAACCCCAGAAAGACCTATGGGTCCTTCCTTATGCAGTCTCCAAGGCAGAGCTAGAACCTGTCTTGCCCTGGATATCTCACACTGTCATCTCCAGAGCCTGCGAATAAAGGATGATAGAGAGCAGTGAAAAATAATGCGGTAACTCTGCTTTTTCTGCTCACACCATCCTTCTGCAATAAGGCTCTGAGAAACACAAGGAAATATCTCTATCCTTTGCTGAACAGACCCCACAATGTGGATAATCTGTCAGGAGTGTCTGTCTCCAGAGTCTGAGAAATCTGCCCCCGCTGACTTTAACAATACAGCTACATTTTATCAACATTATCTTCCAGGACTGCACTGAAGTGCTATGTCAGGAAGACCTGAACTGAATGGGTGCAAGTCTTCATTCCTCACTAAATCCATCTGGTGTGTAGGAGCTGAGAAGAAAAGAAATCTTGAATTAGGCTCCTCTGAGGCATAAAGCGTCTGAAGCAACTCAAGATTTGCCAGCAGTTTCCAAAAGGCCCTTAAAGATTGATATGGGTTTCATGTTGATTTACGCATCCAGCAGTTCTATTCCTGGGAATATCAAAGCCAATTCAGTGATTGCAGTGGGGCTGTGACAAGAAAATGGGCTGAAAACTTAAAATACATTCATTCTTGCTTAAGGTGTGTCTATTAATAGTAATGAAGAGCTAGCAAGCAGTAATTTCTTATCTTGTTTCTGGAAAAATTCTTGTTACCTGAGCAATTGCATCCTTGAGTTGATTGTATTTCTCTAGATCAAATCGTGTCTTTTTGGCTCCTTTATGGAAAAATAGTAAGTACTGTCTGTCTCTGGCATCTGGATAAACATATTCCTAAAGAGAAAAAAAGGAGAGAAAACAGGAATAAAGCTCCAGCAGGGAGGCAACACAGGATGCCATAGCACAGTATGTCTCAGGTGTGTTTGGGAGAATGAGCAGGTCCTGACAGAAGCCACAAGCCTGGTCCAAGCTCACATCATGGTGGGTGACCCCTGCCAGCAGCTAAACCTCCACCCAGTCACTCACTGCTGCACAGCTGGATGGGAGAGAGAAGAGAATCCAAAGGTAGGAAAAAACAAAACAAAAAAACTTCAGTGTAAAGTTAAAGACAGTTTAGTAACTGAGGAAAAAAAGCCACAACAACACGAGAGTGATGCAAAAGCAATCACTCACCACCTCCTGCCAGCAGACCAATGCCCAGCCACACGCTGAGCAACAGCTGCTTTGGAGAAAGTCCCTCCCAATTTATTACAAAATGTGACATTATGTGGTATGGAGTATCAGTTTGGTCGGTTCAGGGCATCTATCCCAGATGTGTTCCCTCACAAGACCTCACCCACCCCCAGCCTATTCCCAGGGATGGGAATGGGGGGGTTGGGAGGGGACAGACCAGGGAAGAACAAAAGCCAGAGAAGGCCTTGATGCTGTACCAGCACTGCTCAGCAACAGCAAAAGCACTGCTGCGTTATCACGGCTGTCTTGGTCACAAATGCCAAACACTGCACCACACCAGCTGCTCTGAAGAACATTAACTTCACCTCAGCCAGACCCAGCAAAGTCAAACATTTGCTTCTCTACTCATTTGTTACACTCCAGCAGTGAGTTCCTATCACCCTTCCTCCCGTCCCCAGTGTGGGAATCCCTCTACAGAGAGAGAACAAGAACTAACATTTCGTACTGACAGGATTGTGGGGGAAAAAGGAGGGAAAAAAGCTATAAATACTGTCCCAGAAATGATGCAGCTGACAGACCCTTGGGACGCCACGCTGGAGCACCTGCAGCATCTGTTCTGATGGCCTTGTGACAGTAGAGACACTTTGAGCCCCCCCTTCCTCGTTATTCAGATGGGATTAGGAAATGATGAGACAAACCATGTACCAGAAAATCCAGAGAGAATCTGTCACAATTACAAGGACCCAGAGACAGGTTCTTCATCTGGATGAGAGGCTAGATCTGTGAAAGGCATTTCCAACAAGATACCTGATCCTCGGTCTCTTTAAAAAGGCCAACATGGCATGTGAGAGGAGTAGGCTTCCTTGAAGCTCAGAATGTACCTCATGCAGCCATACCCATCTGGTACTGACCATATCTGCCAGCAGATGAATCTGTCTGGCTACAGCAGTCAGTCACCAAACACAGACAAGCATTTCTGGTAAGACAACCAGCCAGGACCACCATGAGAACACCCCACAGCCACACCCCACCTCCCCGGCCAGCACAAATTAAACCAGGGGCATCTGGGTTCCAACAGGATAAGGAAGGGGCAAAGCAGCTGCCACCAGGCACAACTTTGCTATTTTTCTAGGGAGTAGAGCCCAGAGAAAGTCTTCTACTGAAGTGTCAGTATCAGCACAACAAGTCCTACCTGGCGGGTCATTACGAAATAAGCATACATTGCCATGGCACTACCATAGGTGATGAAATAGGTGACTGGTTCCATAATGTCCCAAGAATATTCCCACCAGGTGAGGCGGGCCAGAATCCCAAACTGAGTGGCCATGTAGGCCAGGCCTCCCCACAACACCAAGGTTGTCCTCTTCTCTGCTTTCCTGCTGAGCTCCATCCTTACCTGCAGAAGGCAGAAACACACACCTTGCAGTCTCAGAAGTAATTATGTTAACATTGTTAAGAGATAATGTAAAAATACTCCCTTATATTAATAGTAACATTAAGTGGTTTGAAACATGATTTGATTATGCATGATGTTTATACAAACAAACCTAAACTTGTTTTCCATCAGTATCTTGCTGTCACCTATATTTACTCTGAGCATGCTCTGAATGCCTCAGGAAAGTATTTATTTCTCTATGTTCAGAGATGTTCTGTTGCATTAGCCTCAGTCTTTATTTACTAACAAGCTCATTTCCAATTACTTAAAGCAAGGAAACAAAATATTTCCACAGAAACCAGAAGCAGACATGGCTTGGTAAACACTTGGTTCAGTGATCTTAAAACTATTTGAAGCATGCCAGGGACCCAAATTAAAACCTGGAAATACATTCAGGCTGCATTTGGAGGATAAATACAACACACTGAGAAACTCCTTACTTTTTCTAGAGGTGCTAGCTGCTCCTTCAATTGCTCTAGTCTCCCTATCAGCTCCTTCTCCTTGTTCAGCTGGTGCTCCTCGATGCTCAAGGCCGTGTACAACTGCTGAACCAATGTCTTCACATCATTCAGCGTCGTGGCATTTTCATGGCTTAAGAGCTCTAGGAAAAAACAGAGGCTGCTTTATACACCTGTGCCCACAGGGCTTCTCATATGCCCTTGGAAAACTGCTAGTAGTCTGCACCGGAAACGAACAAAACTGTCTTTGCAACAAAGAAGTCTTTGGAAGAGCTCCAGCACTCTAAGACAATGCAATTCCCTTGAAAGAAAACCAGGCTTTATTACTGGATATTCCTAAAATTTGGTAAGAACAAGGAAAAGAGAGATGTCCTATAAAGCTGGCCAGATGTCAACAGCTGCTTCTGATTCATATTTATATACAAGACAAATGAACTGAACGAGATATGATCCATCACACCAGCTGACAAGATACAGGCAGAACTCAGACTACAGACCACCAGCAACCAGAGTTATTGGTGGTGGCAGCTGAACATCGTGGGTTAGGGACCCCACAACAGTCTCATCAGCAGCATTTTGAGTGCCAGTGCAAAGAATGGTTTCCCAATACTCTGTGGGTAACACCCCTGCTGTGCTGCCTACAAAGGAGTGAAGTTCTCCCTCATGGTATTTAGAAACAATAACATGGCCACAAATCAAAAACACCTTTATCCGTGCATTTCAGCACAAGGAGGATTCCTAGAGGATGTCAGTTTGTACAGGAGTTGTGACTACTTGTACTGTGTGACACACTCCACATGGAAAAAAACCTAGTTTGAAATTAAAGCAAAAAGATTTTGACATTACTCAAATAAAAAAAATAATTTTTGTAGCAACCTTGGGCTTGTACCTAAGGTTATCAAAATATGATTTTACCAACTCAAAAAGCTATGGACAGTTTAGGTTTTAACACCAGCAGCTCAAGGGAAAAAAGTGACTCGGTTGCCTGTGCCAAGACACAAAAAGTACATAATTTCATTCTAGTTAAAGGGCTCTTGTTCCCCTATGAAGAAAAATCCATGTGTTCCTACTGAGGTGACCCATCAAGAAGTACTTATTTTAAATTACAATACTCTGGCATTTCCATTTTCAAATACACAAGGTGATCTTGTAAAAATGAAAAAGCAATAGCTGAGAAGTTCGACAGAACTAATCCCAGTGCCTATTTGCAGGCACATTTGTTTTAGCACAAACTATAGAAATCTCCTTGGCAAGTGCATCCTAGGAGACAATTTCCCGTAGCCCTGGTGATCCCAGAGCTCACCTATCAGCACACAGTGGGTGACAGAGCAGAGTAACTTCTTTGTGTGTGTGATATCCAGTGGTTTAGACATCCAGTCTTAATGGAGAGCTTTCTGCTAAGGTGCTTTTAATGAGATGGGGAAAAATCATCTCTGGTAGAAGTCAGTCTACCCCACATTTAGAGGAGAAAGAGCATCTCACCCAGTACTGCACTCCCAATTCCAGAATAACAGAACAATAAAGTAGACAAAATCCCCCACATCTGTGAGCCAAGCAGAACAGCATTTCCCAAGCTGTCCCTTTTGTTTAAATCCTCAGAGGTAACTACAGGCATGAAAGAACCTGGTGTTTTATGAAGGCTATGAAAGCTGCCCAGAAGAAAGAGGGCAGATAAAAACACCAAGTTCCTGCCTCCACCAGTAACACTGAAGTGTCTCAAAAGCTTCTTGCAGGCTTTCACATCTTGAAAATCACACACATCCAAAGAATATTATTGAAATGGGTTTTCTTATTGAGTCAAAATAGGTTGGTTTTCCTCCCCTCCCTAGCTAATTCTTCATAGCACAACCTTCTAAGGGCACAGTCTCCTTTATTTCACTGTTTGGTAGCTAACAAGGTTTTGAGGTTTATCTGCAATATTCAAAGTACTCCACTTAAATGGAAACAATGTTAGCTGCCAGGGGAAGCAACAATTTATTCTTCCATACCAGACAATCTAAGTTTCAGTCTAGTTCCCATCTTGTACTGTATTCCTCCAGAACGAGATAAATTAAATTACTTTCCAGTAATTAAAAATTGTTTTTAAAAACTTAGAAATTAAAAGGAATTATATTTCTCTGTTTATTTCTCTTGGGGAATAGCTTCGAACAGAATGAAATATCTGCTTTTCATCAGTGATTATTCTGATTACCTGGATATCTCTAAATTGGGCTCCAAGGGCAGGATTAGAAACCACAAGGTTTCCCTTTAGAAACAACGCTTCATGCTCCTGAACAAGGTAATAAAGCATGCTGCAATGAAGCAGGGAACTGAATACTGAAATGTACTCCCAGTGCTGAGCAGAACCAGGCTGGTTTACCTCTCTTTGGTGGTCTGACATGGTATGTGACATCGTTAATGATCAGTTTGAAGTCATCCAGCAGAAGCAGGTCTATGCCTGTAGAGGAGGCCACACGTGTGCCATCTGTAAGGAGAACACAGACAATGCATTAAAGCAGGAGAAACAAAGGACTTAAACATGCTGTGGCTAAATTGTAACACCATCCCAAATCCAGCCGTTGGGCTTCTCTTCTTTCTAAAGGATGATGCTTTTTGCCAGGACAATGAAAGATATAACATGACTGAGTTTTCATTGCTAAAGCAGGATACTGTTTCCCTTGTACCACCTCCTGCACCCAATTCCTTACAAATCGATTTGAACCTCTGTGTAGGTTGCAGAGCTAGCACCTTTCCTACTAAATAGTAGGGAACTCACCAGAAAACATCTCCATTAGGACTGACTTCCTTGGCAGCCCTGACTACACAATATTCTTACTCGAGGAATGGCATTTCTACCTTCTGCTTTTTCAGGAAAGTTGAAGAACTTACACCACAGCAAACTTTTACTTCAAAAGCAAACGGCCAGATGAAAACAGCTGGCAAGCAAGTAAATCAATTTGTTTGTAAACAAGAGTACCTGCTGAGTAGATTGCAACCCGATCAATTCCTCTGTCCTCTGCTCGCAGCTGTTGCAAGAACACCCCGACAGAGTCTGAGATGGGTTTCAGGGTGAACTGGCAGCGCTCGCGCCGCGATGGAAGACTCACAGAAATCACAGGCAACCCGTTTTGGTAAACCACGGTCACTTCTATGGAGACAACAAAAATACAAGCTTATCGTTAAAAGAGAACAGATCTTCTCTACTCGTCCCATGGAGAAAGAGGCAAACCTGATTATAATCTGAATATAACAGATTAAACTTTTGGTTTTATCAAGAGACGTGGCCAAAGAAAAATGGAGGTATAGCCGAGATTCTCATTCCAGTAACTTGGCAGGAATTTTCTGTACTTCGTAGAAGTTACTCTAAACACAGTCACCTTTATTATAAAGGCAACATGATATCTAAAAGCCATAACATGGCAGCAACAGTATCTTTTGGTTAGGTTTTGAGAATAAAAGCATTTTGGGCTATGGAAGACAAAACACTGCTGTTTACATCAGGATTTATAGCTCAGCAGACAAAGGCAGATTGTGTATATTAGGAAACAACAAGGAAGGACCCACTTCAAATGTTTTTATTCTTGTTTAGTTCTGGTTTCCTCCTCCTTGTCCTGAGGCAAGACATCTAAGAAAGTAGTCAAAAGCACGAGGTTGTAGGAAAGCAGCACTCCGAGTTTAGGCTTCAAGGTCATTTAATCTAAAATTCATGGGATCAATATGCTTTGAATTTCTCCAGACAGGCATTACTACGTAGGCGTAGATAAAACAAGATTTTCCATTTCTTTGGTGCTGCCAGAAGCTTTTCTGAGAGCGTTCCTAAAGATTTCAGTGCCCCCTTCTAAAATCCATGGTAGTGACCTGTATGAACTATAAGCTGGTTATTATTTTACTGCAACAACCTGTTCCATGTGCTTCGTGACATCCATACATAGAAAAGAGAAGTTAAAAGCTCATATTCCCCAAGCCCTTTACTGAATTACCATCGTAATTGTCCTCAAGTGGGGTAGTTGCTAAGATATAACAGCACACCTAAAACTGATTTGCTTTTATAGGTATCTTTCTTATGTAAAACATACAAGGTTTTTTTATTGCTCAGAGCATTTGCCGTGCCTCAGGGATGGTGCAGTCACACCCGCCCACAATTCATCTGCCTCAGTATCCCCACCTGTTGTAGCTTTGGTCAACTCCTGTCTCCTTAAACTCACTGAACTCATGGATTGACATGCTACGTCATTTTAAGCAGCTAACATCAAAACCAGTCAGTCAAAAAGTCAAGAGAAGTAGAAATAAAGGCAAATAATGTTATTTTAACTAGCAAAGGGGACTATGAGGACAAGTCCTGGGGCAATACACCTTTCCAAAATGGGAGATGGTGGATATTGAGAAAGAATGGACCAAGTGCACTTATACAAAGCCACAAGAATTCTCTTCTCATTCTTAACTATCACACACTTTCATGAAATGAATCAAGCATAAAAAAGCTCTTCCTCTCTTGCAAGGGATTGCTACCTTCAAGTCCTTAAAGACTAGATGAGAGCAACCAAGTATGGACACCTAAAACAAGTAAAGCATCCTAAGAGGCCCCAGTATTTGAAAACCTATCAATGCTTATTTTCTCAAGACTCAGACATCTGACAGGATTTTAGTAGCTTTAGTGTTTTGAAGCTTAAAATTCAGAGACAACAATCAGATATTTACTGGAAAGAAAGAAAGCAAAGTGCTAATTTATTTGGACTGTCAGACAGAATTTAGAGCTCCTTAGCAGCAGTATGACACCAGCTATCAGGTTTTCTTTAAATTTAAAATGCTACCTGGACCACACAGGCAGTAAGGCAGTCTTTTGCAGAGCAGAAGAGATAACAGTGTTTGCATTGACACTTTTTCCATGTATCCCATTGGTACCAACCACACCACAACCAGAGCTCCAGGACTGTCAGCTCTGCAGGAAGTGCATACCAGGAACAGCCCTACGGCATTTTAGGAATCATCAGCACTAGGAGCACAAACAAAGCCTTTCACTAGGATTTCCAGCTTCAGTGAAGTATTAAAGGCCAAATTATTTCCCTTCAAAAGACAGGGTCAGTAAATCTGTAAATACAGCTGCTCTGTGTTTTCCTTGAAAAAACCTTGTAAAAGTAATTTCCCAGCTTAATCCACTGGCTGGGAAAGTCCATAATTCCAGGTTGATCCTCTCATCACCTCCCTCACAAGTAATGTTGGTCAGATTTTTACTGCACTGAAGAGGGAAGAGGAAAATAAGTAAATAAATAGATAAATAAATGAAATCTGAAGGACACAATAACACAAACCTAACAGACAGCAGCAGACAGCTCCAGTAAAAGTTATTAACAAGCCCTTGTGATATGGCTGCCTCACTCTTCTCTCCCACAGCCCTGTGTGTCTTCTGCATCTACGTCACAAGTTGGACAAAGCATTTGGCACCTCACTAATCACAGAGCTAAGGTTTCAGCTAATCTTCCCCTAGTTAGTTTTTAAGCCAGGATTTAAACACATGAGACAAGTAAAAGAAATTAATTTTATATAAGTGTGCTTCAGTTACATTTACAGTCACCTAGAGCCTGGCCAGGAATGGTGCTAAATAAGACCACAGAGGATTTGAAAAGCTTTATATGCTATATTAAGCGTGGGGTTGCTTTGAGGTACAAGTGCCATCCAAGCACCACAAAGTTTTGACTCAATCATATGTGCACCAGCAACAGGTCATGGGTATTTTTTAAACATTTCCATTTTTGCCTAAGATCAACTTGAGCAACACGTGAGGTCAAAAGGAAGTACGGTAAAAGAAAAAAGTGCGAGGTCAAAAGGAAGTACAGTAAAAGAAAAAGTACGGCCAAAGAAGTCAGTGTTCAACATTGGCTACCGGTAAAGGTGAATTTATCGGAAGAAATAGTGAGAGAAGTATTCGAGTACAACATGAGGAGAGGTAAAATCAAATCAGGCACATGCAGACATTATCTACTCAGCCTCACATGTCCTCTACACTTCTACCTGTTTAAGTCCCCAGGTTTTCATGTAAGGTCTCCAGAGCAGTCATGATCTCTTTCTCTTTGCATACTTGTTATCCTGGCAGGGGAGGCAGGAACCCTTCACTTATTAGCTTTCAGACCTTATTAACAAGCCATAACAAGGAGAGGATCCATTCTGTGCTCATGTCAGCCAGCACAAGGGCTCCACTCCTTGTGCACAGCATGCAGATGTTAAGCAGGCAGCGAGCTGAAAGCTGCTCCTTTCCTCTTTGCATTCTGGCACACAGAGATTTTTAAAGTTCCACCAGTGCATCCTTTTGCTTTATGCTCTGATAACCTTATCAAAAAAGCCTAATGTTTCAGCTGTGCCAGAATTTCAATAAAGGAATAACATTGCCTTGGCTTCACAACTTATTCACTGCAGCAAATGATGCTTTTGACCATTCTGGCATGTAGCTGATATGAAGTGCACTTTTGTTACATAAATGAAGTTAAGGGGGCAGGTCGGGTCAGGCTGAAGGGACCACAGTGGGTCTTCTAGTGCCACCTCCCTGCTCAAGCAGGGACATCCCAGAGCACACAGCACAGGATTGTGTCCAGACGGTTCTGGAGTATCCTCGGTGAGGGAGACTCCACAGCCTCTCTGGGCCATCTGTTCCAGTGCACAGGAGAAGTTCTTCCTCGTGTTCAGGCAGAATTTCCTGAGCATCAGTTTCTGCCCTTTGCCTCGTGTCCTAGTGGTTGGCACCACTGAACAGAGCCCAGCTCCAGCCTCTGGCACCTCCCTTCAGGAAGAACAGTACCCTGAAGGGTGGGGATCATACAGACCTCACAGCTACATCAGAAAGAAGTCTGGCAAAAAGATTTGGACAGCTGCACGCAATTCCATCTTTCTTTATAAAGCCCGTCCAGTTCTGAAAGGACAGTTCATAGAAAAGTTGCCCATTGCCTTAATTTTTCTTGACATTGTTCTCTCTGTCGCTTCCTCAGCTCCAGACTGGATTGGTGCCCAGCCAAAAAAGCCTCAATCAGAAAAGGGGGGCAGGGAACGAGATGTAAGCCAGGGAAGTCCGAGCGAGGCAGGAGTCGGTGCACGTGTACTCACCATCAGAGGGCACTACGGTACTGCAATACACCACTCTCATGCTCTGCCAAGGAGACAGCCGCTGATGCACCTGGAAAACACGGGCACAGCAAGAAGGACAAACGTTCAGAGTCTGGCAGGACCTGGCCCAGCGCCACCTCCCGTGTCCCCTCCCTCCTGCCGGCCCCTTTCCCCAATGCCCGCGCTAGGGACTTCCTCCCATCCGCCGCAGGGACAGCCACAAACCAGGAGCACCTGTCAGGAACAGCCTCTTCCCTTCCCATCTGTCACCCTACAGGGCTTCCCCCCTCAGCCAAGTTCACCTCTACAACACCTCACTCTCCACATACGTACTTGAGAGTCTGTAACAGAACAGCTGTGATCTGTTTTCCTTAGTGTGACACGTATTTTTAAAGCCACACGGTCAATCAGTTTTAAGAAATCCATTTAGCTTACTACACAGAGTAGAAATCATATCAAAGCATGAGTCTTTAAAGGTTAAAAAAAAGTTTTTTGCATAACCAGGGGGGATGTTTACAGAGTTGTGGCTTTCATTCTCTTTGGTTGTTTTCCATGCCAACATTACTTTTTTCGTGTCCTTACAGGGGGAAGCCAAACTCTGAGACATGAAGTAGCAAACATGCCTGTGCGTAGAAGAACAAATTGTTCCAACATAAAAAGCAATAATTGTAATACTGAGCTATAAAAATAAAAAACTACAACAGCCCAATGAGAAGAAAACACATGAATGACTTGTATGTTCTGCAAACTTGGCAAGAGACTCATTTGCCCATGAAAATCTAGAACCAGACTGATTTAAAGTCTATCTTTTACATTATATTACACTGGTTATATACTAACCCTTCCCCGACACTGAAATTACAACTCTAGCACAAAGCAGCCCAACCATAAACCAGAGTAAGGCGTAGCACACCAGCTCTCACCTGTCTTCTGGTGGTTTACATTTCAGTGGCTAGACTCAGATTTTTCAACAGCTGTTGTCCAATTTGGACATTCCTATGGTCTGGGATACTTTTTCTTTGCTGATTGCTAAAACACAGCTGCCAAACCTACATTTCTGTAAAGGTATCTTACAGGAAGGACTTGTTTAAGTAAATTTCTAAGGAAGTTTGCAAACAAAACCCAGGTTGTTGATTATTTCTCTGCCAAATTGTCCAAACCTCTGTGTTTCATGAGGTTGCCTTTGATAATCTCTCAGCAATGGCTTTAATTGCTATTTCCCTTGTCCTCTGAAGCCTGATATTCAAACCAAGGATAGTTTCCACTAATCTTTCTTGAAAGCCGGACCTTTGGCCCTGATGGTCACTGCATTGACAGCTCTAGAAATTCACTGTGATATGTGCCTGCATTTAAACTCCATTTCTATCAGTTTTGACAATGAAAATCAGTCATTTTCAATTTGCCTCCTTCCTCTCAACTGCATTTTCAGCTTCCCAGGGTCAAATCAGACAGCTCACAGGAAAATAAGTGGGCACTAAACAGCTGTAACTCAAGAGGGAAGTTGCATGCTTCAGCAAAAGTAATGTTACAAAAAACGCCTGTGTGCTGGGAACCAAAGGGCAAATTTGCCTTTTTGCAAGTGAAATAAGCAAGTCTTCTTGACTCTCCGACAACGCATGCTGCTGTTGAGCAACCAGGACTACCTCTCCTACCTGAAGAAAAACAGATTTTAGACTCAAAATTATCTGAGAAAAACACAGCTGCAGCCCCACATCTTGTACAAATCCAGCTCTGCCGTCTTGGCATTGCTATTATATTATTAATCAAGTCAGAAGCTTCAAAGATCAGAAGTGGTGCCACATGCAAATCGATTTTCAGAACCAATTTTTACCTAAGGAGGGGAATTTTAATCCTTCTAAAAATAGTAACAAATACAATAACAAGTGGGCAGAATTCACACAGTGAGACACAAACCCTCCTCAGAGAGCACTACACCAAAGACTGCTTATAGACCTGGTTTTACCTGATCCCACAGCACAGCTAGCACTGATACGAGGTTTTTACTGCTTCACTCTCCCCCTCTACACAACATAATTCATCCATTTCTCAAATACTGCACAGCAGGACTCTGCCTTTCTACCAGATGTGGCAGCCCAAAAACGCAGTTCTCAGAAAACCCTAAACCCTGCTAAACCCAGCATTATCCCACTGCAAAATAACCACGTAACTGGAAGATATTACAGGTAGCACATGCAAAGACTTGACCTTAAGGCTACGAGTATCTGACAGATACAAGCTCACTCCAGAAGCCTCCTGCCCTCATACAACAACAACAGGGAAAAGGCAAAATAGGTTGAAAAAACCAGGGTGTGTTAGGTGACTCATCAAAAAGCTGAGGTGTCCCCAGACTTAACCCCTTGCAGCCCAATATGGGCTGAACCCCTGTGTTTCATTAACACCCCCTCCCCAGCAGTGTGCTGCCAGTACATTTTACAGGAGAGATGCTGTTCAAACACACGTATCTGTCACTCCTGCGGCTCTGAACTGTGCTGCTGGTACAACTCCTTATCAACAAAAACATTCTCTACTGGGTAGGAAGGGGAAAAAAAGGAACAAATGAACTCAAAACAGAGCAGAGACCAAAATGTCGTGATATGTCATCCAAGGTTAGCAAGAGCTTAAGGAGTCATCCATCACTTTTATTCCTGAAGGGAGACTGTTGTTTTAAAATTGAGATGGAGAGAAATGTTTGAACCCGTTATCCGATGTCTGCAGTTCAACAGCTTCATGCAGAAAGATGTCAGAAGGCTGGAGATGGGCATCGGAGCCGTGCAGGGCAGAGAGAAGAACTCGTTTCAAGCTTTACTGACCAGATCTGCCCCTCAGGCAAACATCCAACAGCTCACCCCCCCTTCAGCAATGAAGTGTGGAATAACTGCATCCCAATTTCAGTCGAGACAGACTTGTCCACCTCTCCCAAAATAAGCGATACTTGGGAGTGTGAAAAGCACCAAAGCCAGACCACTGAAACGAGAAGCTTTAAGCACTAGGATTACTTTCTGGGTCTCACAAGAACGCACACAGGAATTCACTTTCCACCTCCATCAGATCCTTCATTTCCTGCCTTATCTGCAGTAAGATGCATGTTAAGAGGCTCAGAGTTATGCAGCAGCTGCGCTCCCAAAATGATTAAAGGAGCAAGAAGAAAAAAGTCCCAGTCCTCTACCTAAAACTAATGTTTCCTCCAGCCTTGTCCAGGTCTGTATTAGACAGCCCAAAGGTAAAAATAACAGCATCTCTATAGGTCCTAATGTAACTTTCTCAATACTACGTGGGTGACAAAGTTAATCAAAGCCTTGCTGGGAAAATCAACCTTTTAGCTACCACTGAGTGCTCTCTGATGGGAAAAGATGGAGCCTCTCCTGTTCTCCAAGTATGTAATTAGCAATAATGAAATGCTAACAACTTTAGGAGATTGAGTTTCCAAACCCTAGTTAAAAAGAGGTTGTCCAGGAAAAAAAACAAACATCCCAAGCATGAAAAAGGCGAACATCTTACTCTAGAACCCAAGTAAAACATGCTGCTAACTCCTTACCTGGAGTACCAGTGCAGCAAGAACTGCAGAGCTTTCATGAAAGACAGAGCATTCTCCGCATAAAAATTTCTTGCTACAAGTGAAGCATTTAAGAGACACATTTGCAAGTGCCCCTGGCAACATGTATTTTACAAATTATGAGGGGCCTCCTTTAAATGAGGCTGCCTCAAGTCTGATACAAAGCAGCTCACCTTTTCCAACAAGAAACAGCTATTTTCCTCTCTATCTCAACTTTTACTGCATGAAACACTGAATGTCTTTCCTGGCTCTAAAAGTGGTTATCCTAAAACCTCCAGGCTGGAATCTCAGTGATGAAAATTGCTGCAAACTTCCCCAGGCAGCCACAGCAACCCAAGCCACCCACCTCAAACATGCTGAAGGGCTCCATTTATCTGTCTTTCCCTCATTTCTGCTCCTGCACTCAACCTGTTATATTTTTGTCTCTCTTAAACAGTACTTCGATTCTAAATTATCAAGTCCCCTTTTGTCCTCCCCTTTTCCTTCCCCTTCACACCAGCTCTTTGCAAAGTAAAGGAGACTCAGGGCAAAACCATGTCCTGACCAGAAACCTGCTGTCCAGGGGATGTGATGTGTGACTTCCCAACACAGCCAGGGTTTTTGCACCAGCACATAAGCTCTGACTGGATTTAAGTACATTTAGCTGTGGTGGATTGACTAGGCCCAGCTGCCCAGCCAGCTGCTCCCTCACTCCTTGGAACAGGACAGGAGGATGCAGGATAAAAGGATAAAGGCTGGGAGATCAGTCGCCTCTCCTCACTGGCTTGACAGACTGGACTAAGGGAAAGCTGATTTACTGCCAATTAAAGCAGATAATATCAAGAAACAGGCTGAAATTAACACTTTCCCCCTCACCCAACTCTTTATCCAGGATCCAACTCTGCCCAGAAACCCCTTAGACACTGCACACTGAGACCACTCATCCCCTGGGCACCCCACACAGAGACCCCTCAGCCCCAAATATCCCACAGAGATCAGAGACCCTTCAAGCCCAGACACCTCTCAGCCTCCTGAGACACCCCACAGATATCAGAAATCCCCCCCTCAGCCCTGTGACACCCCACACAGCCCTCAGAGAGACCCCCTCAGCACCAGGCACCCCAGATATCAGAGACCCCTCAGCCCCGGGCATCCCACACAGAGACTCCTCAGCCCCAAATACCCCACAGAGATCAGAGACCCTTCAACCCCAGACACCTCTCAGCCTTCTGAGACCCCTCAGCCCTGGGCACCCCACACAGCCCTCACAGAGACCCCCCTTCAGCCACAGACACCCCTCCCAGCCCCAGGCAGCCCATCCCGTGACTATTAAACCAGTCTGCTAATAAATCCCTTCACAAACAAGGCTGCCTGGGGCTCTGTGCACCCACAGGACCCTCCCAGCCCACAGCAGCCCCTCAGGCAGCTCTGAGGGCAGCGGAGTGACGAGGGGAAGATGGCGGCGCCTCATGAGGGAGCCAGCTGCTGCCAGCGCCCAGGCACTGCCCTGCCAACTTCAGCTAATTCCCGCTAATTCCTCCTCAGCATCCTCCCTGCCTGCCTCAGGCACCTCCAAAGGGATCAAAACAGGCCTATTCGCCACTGGAGATGTCTGCCTGCATCTCTCACCCCCCCTCCTTCTTTTCTTTCTGAGGTACCTGGACACTGCTGCCTGCTTCCAGGATCTCTATTTGAGAGAAAAAATTACTTACAAAAAACTTAAAATCTCAATCTTCCTTTGAAATTGAGCCCAGCTTTAGCAGGGATTTGCAACCCTGTATGGAAGACCTCCTCCAGCTTCTTGCTACCGTCTCTGGATACGTTCACACAGCAAATACGACCGTGTAGTATTTCCCTCATGCGGCTGCTGTTCGGGAGTCTGGGATGTGATAAAACACCCCTTGCTCCCTTCTCAAGGGTACTGCTCACACTGCATCCATGCAACCCCCCCGGAGTTTGGCTGGAGAAGGAATGCAGTGGGGAAAGCCCCTGTACCCGGGAGCTGTGCCTTTGCAGCAATAGCAACAAGCCATATACCTCTGAGCACCATTTTCTCTAAGTCCAAACCGCTGCATTTTCCACCATACAGCTCGTCTCCCAGGACTCAAACGCTTGTCTGATTAAATCCCACTGGCTTGAACTCATTCCTCTCTCTCTTTGACAGCATGCCTTTACTCCATCCCACTCAAGAGGTCAAGTTTTGCGCCAAAAAGAAAATTTTGCGCCCACTGCCTCCACAGGGCAGCATTTCATGCGGATGAAGGTCAAGCAAACAAGAACCCGCCTGAACTGCGGTGCTATTCCTTGTGGATTTTTTCTTCTGCGTTTTAAAATCAGGCTGTAGACGGACACAAAAAAAAAAGGCAATGCCAGCAAGATGTGGGAAGTGTTATTCTTTACACTTGGAAGCACTTCGTACGACCTACACATTAGCAAATGATCTTCATTTGCCTCAGTTCTCATTCCTGCCTGAATTTCCTCTTCTTCCAGCATGAGTACAAAGCTCCATCACATCTGCTAGGAAGGGAACATAAACAGGAGGTGAGCTATAAATACTCCCTTCTCATCCTGCTTCCTTTGCCCATCTGCCTAAAAAGAAGCAGGTAATCCACAGTGTCCAGGAAGAGGAAGGGACAGGAACAAGGAGATTAATTCTCTGCAGAAAAGGGAAAAAGCAGGGATAAAGTAACTGTTTCTCATCCTTCATTGTGCCTTTCTCCCAGGCATTACTGGTGCTCTGGAGATACTGAAACGAGAAGTTGCAGCAGGAACTGTTGCTGAGCAGGAACATCACTGCATTTGATGGCTTTGATTGAGCCTCTGAGAGACAAGAGAGGGAAGAGGAGGTAATAAAAGGGGAAAAAAGTTGAGCTGACATGTTAAGCACATCAGTCAAGCAGAATCTATTGCTTTTAACAGGTGCTTCCCTTGCCACCATCCACATCACTCTCCCCCAACTAAAAACCAAGTCAAAACCCCAAAACAAAACCTTCTCTCAGTCTGTGTTCTTAACTTTATTTCAAGTGTCAACAACTTACAGAGAATTACCCTATTCCCAATTTAAAGACAGATGATGGGCAGGGCACACCAGACCCCCACACTCCCTCCTTCATCCAACCTTCACACAGTCCTTCCTGGCTCTGGTAGGCAACACAAAGCAGGGCTGGAACATCTCCCTGACAGTTTGTGATGCCAGATCACAGTTTCACTACGAAAATATTTTTGCTTTACTGGAGCAGGATGGTTTGGATTCCACTTCTTTAATACAATCCTCATGGTTACTGGGAAAAAAAAGCTGAGAATTTTAATTCCTTTGAATCCTGAAGACTTGAAACACAGAATCCAAACAAAACACTAGGATGCATTTAAACCTGTGTCAGGCTTTGAAACCCGAGAGCTAAATTCCTTTCCTTAATTTCCAGATTCACCACTTGAGTCTTACTGAAAAGGTTTATAACTCTCTTCTCAAAATTAAGGGGGCTGTCAACCACTGTTTAAAAAAAATGTTTGAAGAATTCAGTTGAGTTCTGAGCTCACTAATTTCAGGGATTTTTCAGGGATTTCAGTGGCTCTCTAAGCCACTCACAGCTGAAAACTGCATAACTAAGAGAGAAGGCATCAGATGGATTCCCCTCAGCAATTTCCCCAGGGCAGCTTAGCTGTTTGCTTGGTTTCTTGTTTGATTTTCTTCCTCTAGCACTTACCAACCCCATTAGGCAACTCCTTTAGTCTCTGTTAGAGCCAGTTTAAAACGAGAGCTCTTGCCCCTCTTCTCCCACTGCAAAAAGAGCTTCCCGGCAAGGAAACAGCACCTCACTGACATCCCTGCACTTCAGCATCAGGAACAAAACAATAAGCAGAGTTATGAAGTGAGATTCCCACAAGTGCAAGGAAATACCTTCTGCCTCGGTGCGTGCTGGGGAGCAGCCAACTCACACCGGTTTTCCAGGGAAATAAACTCAGAAACGAGGGAACCTCGCTTTCAGCTCTTGAAAAGACACAGCAGGCTCTTGCAGACTTCGGAGTCGGCGCCAGCACACGCACAGCTTGGGAGGATCTGCACGCTCTGAAACTCTGAGAGGTGCAACATCCTGCAAGCCACAGCAGCCCAGCACGTCCCACTACTGGGGGAGTCCTACACCATCAATTCCCTGCAGGAAAGCACAACACAAAAAAAGTCTCGTCCCTCTGGCTTAACCTCACACCTGGGTTTGGTCCAAAAAGTGGTGGAACAGAAAGTTAAGTACTCTCAGACAGCAAAAGGCTGTACCCACAAAGTTACATCCAGTCAGTCCAAGCATTACAAGAAAAAAAGTGGTTCCTTCTCTTGGATTACGAGCCTAGAGACCAAACTTGCTTTAGGATTGAATCCTTTATGAGGCACTTAGCAGGGAAGTTTAAGAGTGCTGCCCAGAAGTGCCAGACAAGCATTATAGATACTCTGACTTTCACAAGTTCGGGTCCTAAGCAAAAAACTATGTTTGGCTACGAATACCTGCAGCCAATCAACACTGGCCAGGTTTTTTCTAGAAGAAATAGCAAAGTGGAGGAAGTTCAACTTGGCATTCTTCTCTGCTTTCTACATTCAGTTTGCAGCAGTTCACTACCAGGTGTGATTAGTATAGTAAAAATCAATCCTTTTGCTAGTCCCACATACACCTCATGAAGCTCTGGAAGAATCCTCCAGTTGATTAAGGCTGGATGCCTGACATTTTCCCCCTGGATACACTGCTTGCCATAAGGAATGTTACCGTGCAACTCTGGCTTCTAAATCCCTTGTGTTCCCTGGCAAGACTAGAACAACAGAAGGAAACAAAAAAAAAAATCCAACAAAAATATATGAATCTTTTAAAGCCATTAAAGAACTCCATTTCATTGTGCCACCAGACCACAGATCAAGGATACTTACACGCAAACTTAATATCCCTATATGTTAATGTTTAATATCCTTTGGTTAATGATGTACTTTTACTTATTTTGCAGGGTGGCCTCCCTTCTGTGCCCTGAGAGAGGAGATGGTGCAACGCTCACCTCCTGTGTGCCATAGGTACGTGCCTGGAGAGGCAACTTGGCAGAAGTTAAAGCACAAGTGAAAGGCAGTGCTCTGCAGAGGCAGATCTTTGTTGACACACTAATAACGTGCAGGAAGAACACAAACACGTTAATTTTGAACCTGATGCTTAACTAGTGTGTTGAATTAAGTTCTGAAGGTTTTCCAGTCCAGCTTTTTTCAGCTCATCTCACCCGGTCTACTTGCAAGAGGAGGAGGTCATGGAATCCTGGAATGGTTTGGGCTCGAAGGGACCTTAAATATCATCTCGTTCCATCCCCTCTTCCCATAGGCAGGGACACCTTCCACTAGACCACATTGCTCCAAGCCCCACCTACCCTGGCCTTGGACACTTCCAGGGATCCAGGGGCAGCCCCAGCTTCTCCAGACACCCTGTTCCAGGGCCTCACCACCCTCACAGGGATGAATTTCTTCCCAACATCGCATCAAACCCTATCCTCTGGCAGTTTAAAGCCACTCTCCCCTGTAAATAGTCTCTCTTTTTGTAGGTTCCCTTCACCTACTGGAAAGCCACAATTAGGTTACCCCAAACTTTTTCCTCCCCAGGCTGAACAATCCCAATTCTCCCAGCCTTTCCTCACAGCAGAGGTGCTCCATCCTCCTAACCACAGGAAAGTGGGGTTGACCCCCTCCGTACAGCACAAGCAGCAGCCATAGGGTATCCTGCAGCATTCTGTGCATGGGTTCAGAAACACAAACTTGCTCCTGGCTCCTCTGGAGGTGGAAAAGTTTTCATCACCTGTGGGACTGCTTCCCAAACCCCAGCCTTGGCAGCAGGTGGGGCTGACTGGAACACTCACTGCTTCATCATTGGTCATCTCTGGCAAGACAAGCAGGAGGCCCAGAGATCAAAAGGTTTGTATTCAATTGACCACTGATAAAGGGAATGACTGCAACAGCATCTCCTAATCGCTCAGAGCTATTCATTTGAGCATCTCCTGCTGTGTGGCATCGCTGTGCTACAAAACTGAATGTAATTATGCTCAAATGCATGAAAGCACAATAGAGGCACAAACACAAAGTTTTAGGAAAGCTATAAACTAAAGCTCATCAATTCTTTTAACAGTCATTGCCACCCTCAAAGCTCAGTCACATCCCTCACTTCTTCAGGCTGAGCCTGTGGGGATGAGAGGCTGCTGCTCCCCTTCAGGTGCCACCGCAGTGCCCGTGGCCAGGCCACCTTCAGCACCAATCCACGCTGTCTCTTCCCAAACCTCCCTCTGCCTTGGCAAAACCAGTCAAAACTGGGTTTATGGACACGCACTACACACAAACCCCCCTTTAGTTTATATAATGATTAAGTCGAGGCATGCAAGTTAAAATCACTAAAGAATCTCAAAGAAAAACAGACCTAGGTATTCCCCTAACTTATCAAGTTAACCACTGCCAGGATGTGTGATAAACCAGGACTAATCAAACATTTCATTCCACCTCCTTGTTTAAAAATACTGTTTTCTATAAATTTTCTATCCCCCAGGTCACAAGAGGCTTGTTTTAGTAGGATTTTAATTGAAATTTTTCAAATTGTTTCAGCTCAAGTATTTTTACTTTGTTTTAAAAGCACAGAACATGTAATACACTGTGTTTACACCTCTACCTACAGTGTTTTTTCCCCATAGAAACTGTTGCAGCTTCATCCAAAGAATAAGACACAAGGAGGATCCAACACAAAAAAAATCCATTTTCAACAGCCAGTCCCAAAAAGCCAATTTGAACTACTTGCCCAATTACAAGCCGCAAACCACACATCAGAGATACAGATGTTGGAAAGGATTTGCAGTTCACACTTCTTTCCTATATGAAGGCTGAGGCTTACCTCATATTAAGAGAGATTGAGAAGCCTTGGAAATGAACCACTAGAAAAAAATTACTAGGAAAATGACTATTTTTCTAGTCATTAAGGCCATTTAAGAATGAACAGTCCTGGGAAAAGAGATTATCCTGGGAGAGAGGGATTTGGAATTGAAAGTAACAGGAGATCTTTGGCTCTATCACTTCCTTAAAGCTTTTCCAAATCAATTAAACTGGGTTTAATACACTGTGATAGGTGTTCAGTGGTCTAGAAGAAGGCAATTTACAATTTGGCTCTGAATTATACAAGCTGTCAGAGACACCTTTACAGTTTGTATTTTCATTGACAGTCTCAGTTAGTTAATGAAAATTGAACAATTCTTCTCTGGAAAATTAAATATACACACAAAACAGAGCAAAAAAAGCCTCTGTGGAGAAGCCACGAAGCGACAGGCATCAAGGTAAGGACTTCAAAACATACTTCAAAACATATGCTTCCAATCCAAGAGAGGAGGCTGGCTCAGCTCACACAGAATCGGATACTGTCCATACTTTCTTTCCAAGAACCTTTTTAATGCTTTCTCACTGCACTAAATAGCCCTGGGAACCAGGACTTTTCCTTTGATCCGATGCTAATTATGACTTAAAGCTCTTTCAACTGTGAATCCCAGGTTTCTGCTCCTCTCTGGGGATAGCCTTAAGAGGCCAGAGAGAATCACAGAATCCCAAACTAGTCTGGGTTGGAAGGGACCTTAAAGCCCATCTCATTCCAACTCCCTGCCATGGGCAGGGACACCTTCCACTAGACCAGGTTGCTCCCAGCTCCATCCAGACTGGCCTCAAACACTTCCAGAGACAGGGCAACCACAACTTTTCTGGGCAGCTTGGGCCAGGGCCTCCTCATCCTCACAGGGAACAATTTCTTCCCAACATCGCATCTAACCCTGCCCTCCGGCACTTTGAACCCATTCCCTCTTGTCCTGTCACTATCTGCCCATAAAAAAGTCCCTCTCTCTCCTTTTAAAAATTATTTCGGCTATATTGGGTAAACAAACAATGGAGAGAGCAAGTTTCCCCAGCTGACATCCTGGTAGGATTCTGCCTGGTTTTCCAAGACTGTGAAATCTGCTGGGTTCACAGCTCTGCTGTCTGGTACGCGCATCTTGAAATCACCCCCAAAATACGCATTAACAAACTCAGCAGGTCCAAACAAAAAGGAAGAGTGATTCAGGGCTGGGCCTCCATGACAATCAGTTTCTTTCATCCCTCCCTGCTTACACTACTTTGCTGATGGGTGGACTGGATCCAAACAACTTGCAAGTGAACCACAACTGCTGCCACGGCTGCTAGTCACAATTCTTTCCATCAGGCTCCGCTAAAAGCTTGCACACCCACAAATTCTCTCATGAAGCATCGAAAGCAGATCCCTCTTTTCACAGGTTGGGCTTGTTTGGTTTTTTTGTATAGACAAAGCTTATTGCTGAAATTAGACAAAGCAGCAAGGCGATGAGCTTGGGTATGAGGCCCAGGCACTTCCAAGCAAACAGTTTATCCTTTCAGGGAGCAGGAGGCCTGATGGCGCTCTGGAACCGACTCAGGTAGCCAAAACCTTGCGTGCTTTCCCAGCACAGCAGTGAAAACACATTAGCCCTTGAGAAAGCATTAAGAGAAGCACTAAAATAGCTGGCTGGGAGCAGTGTAAGTGGCTGTCCAGACAAATACTAGGAGAATCCATAAAGAGCTCTGGAGGCAAAAAAATCCTCAGTGGGAAAGGAGGCCACTGCTGCAGACACGCAAACCAGAAACACATCAAGTTTAGACTAAATATCAAAGATCACTCACTTCTGAGGGGAAACAGTCACGATGGAAACTAAAAACATGCACAAAGCACAGCTGGGGAAGCAGTATGGGCACTGAGCAGGGAAACAGGAGGAACACAGGTCACAGCCTTGCTACAATGCTGCAGGACACTGCACCAGCTGCAATCATATCTGCTCAGGAACGTAAGAACCCAGCAAATCCACTCAGCCAGAGCACATCCCACATGGATTGTCTACAGACAAGCACCATTTCTGCAGTGCCATTTGCAATGACTTTGTGCCATCACCAATGAGGAGGGCTGTAGAGCAAACAACCTCCTGCCCAAATTTTATCTTGCCCTTTTGCACAGCAGGCACAGGGTACTTGAGTGTTTTGAAGCCATGTTAAAAAGGGAAAAGTCTCATCTCTGTACTGTGTTCCTGTAATTCAAGAATATCATTATAAACTTGGGGAAAAAAAATCAGGCAGAGTTACCACTGCAAGAGTTTGAATACAGCCTGGGAATCACGCTTGGATGGTGGGTGACTGGCACACCCTTCTCCTCTGGGGATAAATTTCTTTTCCACATTAGGAACCCAGAAAGATTCATTCCAATATGCCTACAGGCAAGAGGAACAGAATTAATTTAAGTTCACCAGAGGTTTTTTTCTAGCATTGAGAGGTTCTCAGCATGCAAATGCTAACAAGGTATTTATGAAGTTATGCTATATTTGGAAAGAGGGACAGGGGGAAGCCTTGGCCTATTCCAGCCCTTCTGAACAAGGTCATCACCAAGTTGTCACAAGCCCCTGCATACACCAAGGGGCTGGGCCACCACATACTTCAAAAAACACATCATTTCAACTTTTTAACAGTAACAAAGAGACACATTAACAGTTTTACAGTCTAGAATGCAGTCTGTGTGGTCCTTGTCTTGGAAACATTTGTGAGACCTGTTCTATTTCTCAGGTATTATTTGTTATCAATATACACAGAATGTTTAACAACACAGTAGAAGTCAGACAGAAGTATGACCAACAGACACAGTAAGTCAGTCTGATCAGCAATACCTGCTGTTCTTCTTGCCTTTTGTAGATAGGGAAAACTGATTTTAATCCAGTGAAACGTTAAATGTCATGAATTTGACACCATGACTCTCTAGATTACCAAAACCTCCACCCTCCAGAACACCGAAAAATTCAGAAGCATCATTTCCCAGACCACCAAGCAACCACTATCCCTTTGGTTTTGGGGGCTGGTGAGAAACACGTTGGCAAGTTTGTAGGAGAGCATGTGGCAGTTCAGGAGACATCTGGAACCAGGAAGTTTACAGAGAGGAGCTGTGAAACTGCCCCACTACTCCCCTTCAACAGCCCTGCACAGAACCACCAGCACCTCTGACACATCCTTAGTGCAGGTGGTGGCTGGGTAAGAAAAATAAGGACTTGTGGACTTTGTACAAATGGAATTTACAAAGATAAACAGAAATAAAGCCTGCATAGCCCCAAACAGATTTCAATAAGCTTTCCCCACACTATTTACAGCCCACCAAGAGGCTTAAAAATGCTCATTCTGATCTGGCTAGAGGTAGCTCAAGCAAGTGTCAGACTCACCTTGACGGAGTGACATGAACTTCTTTTGGTGCCCCAAACCTTCCTAGAATTGCATTTATATGCAAACTCCCTGCTTCCCTCCTCTTCCCACAAGCCAGGATTTCTTTGATTCTCAGTCTAATTAGGAGATAATTTTAACTCCCGTCGCTGGTTTGATTGCACTGGTGCTTAACCACGCTATTAAGCAAATCATTAGCTGACATGTGGTACCTCTTCCATCTGACAGACACACGCTCAGTCTTAGCGGGGAGGGTGGGGGGAGACTCCAGAGAAACAACCACTGCCAATCCTTAGATTTAACAGGCTACAGCTGTTAAAGCACTGCTTGGGCCACCATATCCACTTCATCACGAACAACAGGAGCAAGACAAGCAGCTGTAACTGCAGTCCAACCTGCCTGGCATCCCACATCCTAGGTCACCTGTGAAGGACAACAGGACAGCTTGATCCTGGAACCACCACCAAGGAACCTGAGCAGCGCGGGAGCTGTAGCAACCAAGCAGAAAGCCAATTTTCTGCACTTGAACATCAGCTGTGCAAGACCCTTCCTGCTCCATTTCTACAACCCCGGGGGGCTGAGACTGCCTGTGGCACATTCTAGCACAGGGCATTGGAGCCCATCAGCTCCAACTTGGAAATGCTGCTTTACGTGTTTACTGTTCCAGGAGAGAAAACAGAAGGTTCAGTCATTTGCTGCTGCCTGAAAAAGGCTCCTGTGCCTCACTCATGTCCATTTGGAGCAGACTACTTCAAATAAACATTAAGACAGAACAAGGAGCTTTTCAAAAACTACGTGACAGCTGGCTAAGTTCTATGAAGGGAGTGTTTTCCCACCTATTCCACCTTGTGATTCCTTCAAGGATCCCAAATTAAGTACTTAAACAAACAGTTAAGACATAATTTATCAAGTCAGTGTGCTTAAATTGATTGTTAGGGTATCAGCAAGTCACAAACTGCCAAGTTCAAACAGCTGTTTTCTCCTTCTAGGAAACCCTTCTGTCCAACACACAGGAATTTACATGGAGGAACCATTTTGCAAGCCTGTGACACCAAAGCCTCCTGCAGTAGCAGCCACAGCTGCTGACTCTGCCAACCACCTATGCTCAGCAGCTGCTCCAGCACCACATTCCCTCCACACCCACCTCTGAAGGACCAAGTTCTTGTGCTTTGCTGGTGTGAGGATGAAAGGCAGGTCTAGATTACACAGCAGTGGACTTACAGCCACAATCACAGGCTTTCTGCAGTCCAGCCCGTGACTGAAACACGCCTGAGAACAGAGCTTTTCCTGAGCTGAGGTTTCTTGTTAACAATGGACTGCATAAAGAGCTGGAAACATCTGTTCACTCAAGGAGACAAGTGATGAGCTGCCTTTGTCTGGCCCTTGGGGACAGCAGGAAAAGGTTGAGATAACAGTGGAGGCTGTCAGTGTTTGTCCTCCACAGAAAGTACATTTCACAACAGCCACTTGGGTGACTGGCACCTCTGCGTCTCCTCTCCATGTGCTACATACAGCACCTGGGAACAAGAGGAGTCTGAGACCAAGCTAAGATGTTCCAGATTCCTTAAAAGGGATCTCTCACACGACAGAAATGGCTCTAATACTAACACAATGAATGCTTCTTATACTATTTTACCACGTTACAAGGGAAAAAACCCTCCAAGGTCTCTTGCAAATCAATCCTGGGAATCCATTTTTCCTGCTTCTTGCCAGAGTAGCCACATTTACAGTCCTGAACCATGGAGAAACAGCCAACCTGGCACAGCTGGGGAACAAAACAGAATTCCAGAGGGGCTTTTAAAGGTCTCCTTTACTCACTTGATCTTAAACTACAGCACAGGCTGTCAGTGCTTTGCTACTCATTGCAGCAGCTCTTTTGCCTTAATGTGCCAAGAAAAGTCACAGGAGTGACTTCACAGGGGGCACAGAGGGAGATCATCTCCATGAAGTCACCAGGGCCATCTTAGAAGGGACCACCACAGCCAGGGGACAAGCTCTACCAACAAGAGAGGGCACATGGAGTCAGCTGGCTGATTTCAGAGCTGCTGGTGACAGCACATATGATTTGTGTAGCTACAACAACATTTCTGAAGCCATCAGCTGCTAGCAGCTTACTGGCTATCAACAGGAGCAAGATGGGGAGCAAATTCATGAGCTACTGATGGCACTACTAGGAAAGGCCATGAATATTCATGCCACTAAAACACAAATGAATTTTTAATTATTTTTTTACTATGAAAGAAAAATTAGGGGCTTCAAGTAACCCCAAAGCTTTATAAACATTAATACACCAAAACAGCAAACCCAAAGATGACTAAGAGGACTGTTTCACTTTATTTTTCTGGACCAGTGCATTTGTACTTCCTATTCACCTTCAAAATGTAGCGAGCAAGCCTGTCTTGAATTGACTAATAGAGTGCAGTCATCTGGATTTATTAGGAATATTTCTTCAGAGCAATCCTAAAATACAATGGATGCATGCCTGGGCTACGCCACAGATCAGGCGACCTCTTAGGTTACATTTGCAGCTGTTTCCTCAGCTGTCACCAGCCATCTGGGAACTTCTCACGGACAGCGGAGGCTGCCCTTGCCCTGCTGACCAGGTCCCCCCACCACACTCCTGATCTCGGCATCTTCAAAACACAGCTCATGGCACCATACGTAGCATGTACCCCACCAACAGAAGCACATCAGGCACTCCTCCATCATCGTCTTTCCAGGGAAAAACAAAGCTAAATCCTTCTCTTTATAACTGCACGACTGGGAAAGAGCTAACAGGCATAAAGTGAAAAGCTTTGTCAAAGACTACCAGTTTGGGCTTAAAATTTGAGTGGAGCATGCCTCTGCTAGTCACCAGCCTAAAGAATAACGTATCTAAGAGCTGTACAGGGGAAACAAACTGCATTCCTGGGAGAGAAAGAAGAAATGGTGGCTCAGCTGCAGTTCTCAGGAATAAACTCACAGGTTCTCAGCAAACTCAGAAGCAGATCCACGTCACCAGACTCAGTACTAGAAAGTGAGTACAAGAGACAAGGTTCAAAACCAAATGCAATTTTCAGTTACCAAATGCCAGGTACAGACTTGAAACCTGTTTCTGTATGGCCCTGAAGATGTTCACTTGACCCTTAACATTTCAGGGTGTTTCAGGGTTTTTTAATGGGTCACAAAAAGACACAGAGGTGTCAGCCCCATTCCCTCATTCAGAGCACACGTGCCTTAAAGTGTGCAGCAGTGGAATCCAGAGCCCATCCTTGGGGAGCAGGCAATGGATCGCAAGTAAGCCACTTCACCATTCCTCTGCCACTGGCACATTTGCACATGGCTCAGCAAGGGAAAACCTCCCTTTCCCAGTTATTCTATTCATGTTACGTTTCCCCTCTTCCCAGATACCAACTGTATTTTAACATTTTACAGCTGCAAGTCAAATTTACCAGGGGAAGGAAACCAATGCCTGCTTCCAGTGTCCCAAGTTTCCAGTCGCCGCCTGGACTGTACGATGTTCTTACCAGCCCAGTGTATCCCACAGGAGCGCGCCAAACCCCAGCACTGAGCACTGTGTGGTGCTCCTGACACGCTTCCCTAGTATCCATGCTCTCTCCAGGTGTCTTTGTTCCCTGCCATCTAATCACTCCTTGCTCTTTATCACAATCTAAGGAAACTTCCGCAGCCATTTCCTTACAGCAGCAAGGCCAGGAAAAACATTTTAGCAAACTGTGCAACCTTCAGCAGCTTCTTGGCTCACAGTTCATCAGAAAAGTTATCACTGGCTCATACAAAGATCTCTAATGCAGTTAAAATATTTCTGGCAGAGAAACAATAAAAAAATGAAGTGTTTCAAATGCCTGGCTAAACTTGCTAGAATAGATGAGAAAGGGCTTTCTAAGCAAGTTTATCCATGAGATCACCGCTTTGTGGAGTACAGCAAGAGCTCGATTAATCACAAAACTATTTGCAAGGACTTGCCAAAAAGTGAGGAATAACAGAACAGACCCTGCAGAACAGCTCCCCAGCACAGGCAACACACACACACTCTTCATCCTCCAGCATGAGGAGCTGCTCCAGACTGATCTCGGAATTGAAAACTATATATTTTTTCTACTTAAAGGAGCTAACGATGCAAACTGGCTGCATCCTTTCTCAAGTGGTTGCTGCTTTATTCACTACAACCCTCTGTTTGCACAGCACTTAAAGTACTCATTCAGTTCTTTCAAATGAAAGATTTCATGTAGGAAAGAACCAAAAGAAGTAATTCAGGTACACAGTGAGTGATTCATCCATATACCTCCACACAGGCAGCATTCTGCCTCCAGTCAACAAACTTTATTCCTCCTTAGGAAGGATTTGACACAGACACCCAGCACAAATAGATTGTCCAGCTCAAAGTGGGAAGTACACAGGACAAAACACACTCTCCAGCTCCAAATCATCGTTTCTATTTCTGTTGTAACCCCCGCAAAATAAAATTCCCTTTTACACAAAGGGTGAATTCCCAGTGCTACCAGCTCTTGCTTTATTTCCCCCAAACTCCTCATATACCCCTTAGGCCATCCTACTCCCCCACTGTGCAAGGATACACTGCCAGCACACTGTTACATCAGTCAAACCCTCCAGTATTTCAGTTCTACGGCCAAAAAGCAGTCTATAACTTCTGGTATTCAATAGCCTTATAGTATCAAAGTGTAGATGAGTCATCAGGGCAAGATTAAAAGGAACTGGTTTTTTAATATCGCCAGTAAAGAAAAAAAAATGGTTTGTGGAAGAGACAACTTACAATCTTCAAATATGAGCTTCTCTTGGTGAGCTCTGCCCTCAAATGGATGGTGTCAGCTTGATGCATCAGTGCATGTGAGATCAATGCAATCCTAAACTTTGTGTCTTCAAGAAGTTACCTTCCAAATCTGCCTGGGAATTGTTTAAGCATTACACAGGCTGAAAAAAGAATAAATCAAGCCTAACTATTGAAAACACAAGTAACTCATCTGGCAAGCTGAGAACAGAGACAACCGACCATGAATAATGCAAGAGGGGTAAGATCCAAAATATTCTGTTCAGTCTATTACCTGCAGCCTGAAGTGGTGATAAAATACTTGATTAAATTGGAGAGCAAAAGCTGTTCAGCACAATTACTGGATAAATATTTCAGAGCAATTTTTCTGTTAAACATTTGGAATCCCCCTGCCAGCCTGCATTCCACCCAAGGACACGAGGGGAGGGCTCCTACAAGAACCCGTGGCCTTTCCAGGAAAAAAGTCTGAGAGGGTGAAGGATGAGCATCCAGGGGTCACAGAAACCCAGCTCAAATTGCTGTGCTACTTTGCAAGTTCATTTTTTCAGGTGTAGCTTCAGACATTTGTTGAGAAAAACCTCAACACTTCTACTTGTGGAGGCAGGATTTTAATGCTGCTTTAGGAAAGCATCCTCCTCTTCTCCCCCTGCCCTGTTTTAGCTGCTGAATAAACTCAGAGCTTAGGAAACAGATATCACAGCCCATTTAACCTGCATTTGTCCACTCACTTCACCTCATCACTGAGCTACCCAGCCGTTCTGGGGAGCACAACGAGCACCACAACAGAACTGCCACCTGATATTGCCAAGGTAAATCACTTAAACCAGTTATGATCCATGTTATTTCCATGCAATTTGTTTCACAGAATGACTGGGCACAGAGTTCTCTAAGCAGCTTGAAATATTCTGGAAGAAAAAATACTCTTAATTGCCATTTGAACTCTAAAAGAGGAAGCTCTCAGCACCCAGAGGGGGAAAGAGCAAACCTTGTGCCAAGAAAGGAAGACCATGGTGCAGAGATCAGCAGGTGAGCCCTGCCCAGATGTGATCGTGGCATTATCAAGGCTTTGGGGATTTTCCCTGAAAGCCCTGTACCTGTGAGGAATGCCACAGCAACCCTCAGCCTGCATTTGGGAAACAGAGAGGAACATGGTCACTTAAAGCTCATCTTGGCTCTAACAAAAAGTAACTTTCACATTATTATTATTTCTTCATCCCATCTTTTCCCCCCAGCCCCAATACTTGGGATATATCTGGAAAAAGAAAAAACTCCAATCCACATGAACTTGGGGACCTTCAAAGGCATGAATGACCATGATAAAAAGGAAAACATGTTTCAGTGTGAAAAGCACAGAAGGGGATAAAGCTTCAGTGTAGGAGCTCAGGAGCAGCAATTGATGCTTGGGTCAAGGAGGAGCTCTCAGATTAAACACTCAAGAGCAGAAAGGTAAGTTCTATCCACTCCTAACTAAAGAAAAACTAAATGTTACTGAATTTAATCACAACAGGCAAAACCTCCTTCCCTATTCTTTCTAGCTGGGTTTAGCAACAGAGCAACAAATATCAGTTTGAGGAAGTGTGACTTCAAATCCAGGGCATTTCAAGAATATTGAGCTCCAATAAGTCAAGCCACCAGGCAGGAAAACTCATTAAGAACAGTCAGCTTTAAATACATTCACTATTTCTACTTTATTTTCCTGAAATGCCACTCATATCCAGCAATGGGGTTTCCCTGCACGTAGGTACATCTATCCAGCCCCCATAATCCTAACTCCCAGTTTATCTCTGAAAACACACAGCATGTCAATTGCTATGTATTTCACATGCTTTCTGATTTATTTAAACCAAAGAGAATTGTAAAGAAGACATTTTTACAACTTATTCTAATTGAAGTTGAAATATAAATCTCCAAGTCAAATGTAGCTACCTTAAAGGTACTTGATAGATCAATACTCTAAACACAATATTCATAGCATTTAGATTAAGAAATGTAAAGTTGCTGCTAACCAGCTATTTAATAATAAATAGACATAAAAATTCAGTAAATGCGGGCAAAAAACCCTACAACCAGGTATTTCTGAAGCTTCCAGAAGAAATCTGGAATGATGATCCTTGTGGGTACCTTCCAAATCAGAATATTCTGTGAAATACTGGAGATGTGATGTCTAACTTCCATGGAAGCGAAAAAGAAGCAAAACCAATTTATGTTTATTTTCTATCAAGAAACAGGTCTGATAAAGATAACATGCACCAAAAAAATAGGTCTTTAGGCATCCTTATCACAAAATATTCAAAGCCTGACTTCAGATTTTGACAGTCAGTATTTTCCATTTGGCTTTACCTGCCTTGTGATAAAAAAAATTAAAATGAATGCCCATCCTTGGTTTTATTTTTGGGCATGGACAAAGCAGGCCCTGGGGAGATCTCATCCGAGATGCTCAAGGGAATTTCCGCTAGCGCTGTCGGCTCCAGGGGAGCACGAGGAGCCTGTGCCAGCTCAGCAGCCCTGCTCACCCAGCCCATGCTGACTCATGGCTAAGGCCACTCAAACAACCCAAATTCTTCCCAGCTTGGCTCTGAACTGACAAATCCCTCACAAGAGTTCTGGATCCTGTCAAGAGATGCCGCTTTAAAAGCCTCTCTCTGTAGTTACAGTGGTCAGTGGGTCTGAACATCAGTGAGTGGAGATACACAAGCTGTTAACAAGCAAGACTTTGGGCTTTCTTTTGTAAAAATTAGCTATTTAATAGCAATTCTAGAGACTGAACCTCATGTTTTTTTCATCTCAGCACAAAACAGCCTCAGAGATACAGAAATTCTTCAATTTCACCTGAAGGCACATGTGTTCAGATCCCATCTGCAAACAAGCTGAAATTCCTTGGGGTTTCGTTTTATTTTTCAAAAGCACAGGAGTCTTGCATTGTGGAAAATTAATCCAGCTGCTACACTGCAGGACAACGAGAAGGACAAGATTGGCTTGGTCCCTCCCAAAGGCTCAGAGCACTGTACATGAACTGCTGCAGGGAAGCATTTCCTGAACCAAGCCAACTCTCAACAGGTTTATTTTACAGGAACACCGTTTGCCGCAGGGAACAGCAAGGCACGTCAGGATCAGAGCTGGACTCCCACCAGAAGCTGCCTCCATCCCAAGCCCTGCTTTCAGCCCACGCTGCTCAGGTTTAGCCCAGGTTAAGAAATCAGCAACTCCTCCATCGTTTGCAGAAGCCACAATGCTTTGCTAATGCTGCTGTGGGCAGCGCTGGCCCTGTGTGGCAACTTTTTATGCACTTTCCAAATATTACAGTCCAAAACCTCAGACTGTGCAACACCACCGAACTCTGCCTTTGGGAACTGCTCCTCCTTTGGCACCTTTATTACCACACCTGGTATGTCAGCATCATTTTGATCTGTACTTGCTCAAGTCTCACACAACCCAGAGCCCTACAAGCCTTCACACTAATTTCTGAGACACCTTGGAGCTCCGTGAGATAAGCAAGTTTGACATAGAATCTTGCCAACACTACAGCCCAATAGGAAATCCAAGGAATCAACACCTCACCTCCCCTCTTGGGACTGCATTTTGAACAGGACTGAGCTTTGGCACTGCTGTATCCCTCTCTGAGTCTCCGCTGCCAGCATGTTCCCCCAGGGGCTGCCAGCAGGCACCATCCATCTCACACTGGTCCAAAGTGTTTGCACAGCGCTCTCCCTCCGAGGAAGCTCTAGGGAGGAAGCTTCCTTGGAGCAGAGGACGCTAACAAGAGCAGATTACATAAATCACGAGGTGCTGTTGCTATAAAAATGTCCCTTAATTTACTATCTTAATTAAGGAGACCCCAGACCATGCTGCCAGTGACAGGGTCTACCACCCAGCTCCCACCCACAGTGGTGCTCTGATGTCCTCTGGATTACTCAAGCTCATCCATTTTTCTTCTGCAGGCTGTTATCAGCTAGATAAGGGAATCAATACAATGTGCTGCCACACAGCTGCCTAGTTTTCCTGCTTGCAGCTGGAAGATGAGAAATTCCCTATCATCCCTGCTGACAACTGAGACTGACAATGTCTTTCTAAACAGAAATGAAGGCTAGCACCAGTGGAACTTACCCTAACTGGGCACCATACCACTTGCTGGCAGATCTTTGTTTGCAGCCATCCTTGCTGCCCTGCAAGAGCCACACAGGCATCACCAAAACTGGTGGTTGAAGCCTTTAAACTACAATTTAATACAGCTAAGAAAAATCAAACCTTCAAATACTGCATTAGGGGTTTAGGAGTATTCTCTTCTCAATGAAGGGAGAGTTCCTCATGTGAATCTTCTAACTTTACTTCCACAAGAGAGTAGCAACTTTTAACTTCTGTGTTGAAATTGCCACAAGGCTGGGTCAGACCTTTGTTTTCTCATTGCTTAGAGAAGACCAGTAAATTATAAACAGTCAATTCAACAAAAGATCCACTATTAATTTGGGGGGGTGGGAGGGGTTAAACTCACCCCAGAGACCAGGCAATACATCAGCACATAAGACACACACACAAAAGCTAATTTTTTTCTCATGAACCCCAATACCACTTTGTAATAAACCCAAGTTGTCGGCCAAATTCATCTCTCCTCAGAAACTCGCACACATTTTCTGTGAACACCTAATTTAAACCCTCCCTTAGGCAGGAAAAGGGAGGCTTCAACGCTGCAATGAGCAAATCAAAATTAAATCCCTCTTAAGCACCGCAGCAGCAGAGAAGCACCACCTTGAGCTTGCTTCCCCCTCCAGGTTTAGGGTTAAAAGTACCCAAAATTAATGCCATGCCATTCCCCTCCTCCTCCAGTCCCACTCCCTGCCGTTGTTCAACAAGCAGGAAATGCAAAGCACCTGGGCCTCACAGGTGCTCACAAGGAACTTCACTGCTTTTCATGTCAGCTACAAAACCACACTTTGCCAGTAGGACACACACCTCAAATTGCTGCACAGCTCAAAATAACCAGAGTGAGTGGCATCCTCTGAAATCCAGCACAGAGAGCTGGTGCTGAGTGAGCCACCAGAGCTGAAACCACTTGTACCACCACCACACAACAAAGCAGCACCAGTCTGCACAGGCACTGCTGTACCCCAAACGTTCCCCCCTAAACGTCACCCAATGAACCCTTCAATGCTGTTCAACTTCCACTGTGGAGGTTTTACTCTGGGAAACAGAACATGACAGGTGCCCCCAGCTGCTTTTAGATGCCAGATTTCTGGAGGAATGGTGTTTAAAGGTCTCAAATTGTCACTGAGCTCAAAATTAATGAAGAACGCTTTCAGGGTGCCTCCACAGGGCTTGCAGGACAAGCCAAGGACGTGTTTCTTCTGCCTCATTTCCTCTCTCAGGTCACACACTGAGAAAACACTATTAAAGACAAACAAGGTAAGAAATTTTGATAAACTTCAACCTGGAAACGCCACTGCAAATAAGCACAAAGCTCTGGCCAGCAGCTTCTCCCCTACAACTCCAGTACCAGAGCCAGTGCAAAACCACACAAATATTGATGGTGGGAACCCTCCAGAGTTGAGTGTGAACATAGCAGGGCTCGGCAGAGTCACCAAGACCTGGGCTGGTATTCAAAACACCCAAAAACTGAGAAACACACAGAGAAACTGAACTGAAATCTCAGTATATTCTGTACAAGTTAGTTTGAAAACAGTCTCACACTAATTCTGACATTTCTAAATGTGCAGATGCTGTAATTCACTATCTGCAGGTGATACTGGTTCATTCCTGCAACCTCTCTGACACTCAGATTTGTGTTTCAGGCAGTCTTAAATCACATACAATCATGTTTCATCTGCAGAGAACAGGGCTGAAGTCCAGCTGAGCCGAGAGTTAGAGAAAAATAATTTAATCTCTGCTACACATAATCAATAATGCACAGCCAACAGAGAGAGCCACGTTAACATACAGACGGGCAATAATCTAATTAACAGTGACCTTTTTTTCTCTTGCACTGCTTACAGGTCAAAACGTTTGAGTCGCTTTGAAAGGAGAGATAATGTCAAAAATGGCTGTTTGGGGAAATCCCTACATCTAATAATGGCTTTAACCAGCCCGGTGGTTCTGACTCAAACTGAAGAATGCTTGACGGCTGCTATGAATACAAACGAAGGGATTTCCAGTCAATGTGCACGGCACAGGGAAGCAAATCCTCGTGATTAAACACCTCCCTTCTCTCTCCCTGCTCCACAGCCCCCAAGACAATTAACGCTCCGGGACAAGAACTCCAATCGAATTGTTTCTGAATTCACTGATCAAACCAAACACGCTGACACCATCTGCTCCAGCCTCCTTATCCCATATGCAAACCCCTCTTTTAAGAAAGGAAAGCTACTCGTTAGCAGCAGGCTCTCTACTACGAATCCCGCTCCTCGGAAAGAGAAGCACAATCCTCTCTTTTGACATCATTTTTAAAGAGGGTTGCCTTAGAGACCAAGGGCATCCCCCAGAACCCGACACCGGGAAGTAAGCCCCGGCTTTGCGCTGGCACAGCGACCTTGCCGGAGCAGCCTGAAGGTTATTTAGTGGAGCACCAGCAGCATCATCAGAGCTGGAAACCGGGAGATACCCTCGCTGGACGATGGCTCTCCCTCCTGCTAAGCGGGAAGAGCCACGTCCAAGGAATCCCAGCTCCCCCGGCACCGAGATGCCTCGGCTGCGCAGATCCCCACCGGGCGCGACGAAAGAAGGCTCTGAAATGAAGTTAAGCCGCATCTCCATCCCTCGCCTCGCTCCCTCTCCCTCTCCCTCCGGCGGCCGCTGGCGCGGGGAATCACGGCTGCTGCGGGAACTCCCCCGCCGAGCAGCTCCGCAGCCCCGTCCTCCCCGCCGGCGTGCCGGGGGTTCCCCGCCGCTTTGAAATCAGAGCCTGCGTCTGCAGCCGCGGCTGCAGGAGGGACCGGCGGGCGAGAGCTGAGCGCAGTATTTTCGTCACCCACTCCCCCAGTCCTCAGCATACCACGGCATGCCACACCGGCAGATATATGAATAGCTCTCGACACTCCTACCTCATCAATTTTGTATTTGGGAACTCACTCCCAAAAAGAATTACACTGCTCTAAGAGCAAAAGCAAGAAAATCCACAGAACAGCAGGAAATGAGCAAACAGAAGAGAGTGTTGACAAAGCAGTCGGGCGTCCCGGGACTGCAACAACTTGCCCACCCAAAAAGACGCAAAAATTCTTCACGCAGAAGTGGTTTCCATATTTATATGGCATACCTGGACTTCGAAAAATTAGCCTGAAATTATTAACCCTTCAAGATCCTCCGCACTCACTCATCTTGCTAAACAAATAATTCTTCCCTGTGAAGGAGATGTATTTCCTTAAGTACACGACCCAGAGTTGCATTAACACTGAGTTACTCCTGCAGAAATCATTCTGCTCCTTCTGCTGCAGCCAAACGCTTCTACTGTAGCTACTGCTGCAGATTGGAATCGTTGTGATGTGCTAAGAATTCGTTCTTTTTAGTATGGAGTACCTGTCAATGGAACATCATCTATCCACGTGTAGTGGCTAAGCGCTGGAACTAATTACAGAGACTACATTAAAGATCCAACACGGGATTTTTTTTTCCCTGTTCTAACAGATGTCTTGTCCTTGAAAAAACTCCAATAGTCAAGCTTGAGAAATTAGAGTGTTTTTAACTACATTCAGAAACTGGGATGGGTGGGCAGAGCGCTTCAGTTCTGAAACACAAACAGGGATTTTAACTAGAAAAATAAAATTTAGACACCACAGTCTTTATAGTAAACAGAAAGCTCTTGAAGATTTTTCTCTCTTTTGAACATTAGTGCTCCCCCTCAGAAGCCCATTTTTCCAACAGGAGGTTTAAACAAGCATTACTATTCCTACAGATGCTGTTCCATCGGACGCAAAGGAGTGCCTGGGACCTACACTGGGATCCCCCGGGCAGGGAAAGAGCCGTGCCCCAGACAGCGTGCTCAGCTCCGGGCACAGCATGGCAACACGACTACATGGGGTTGCATCAACTGCTGGCTTCCTGTGCAGCAACGCACAACTCTGCAAGTAATTCATTCTGTATTCATACTTTATATTTATTCGAGCTAAGCATCTGTTTCAACTAAGTGCAGACGCCAGGCCTACACAGCTGGTAAGGGTTTATATTTAGGGAACAACAACATTTTCACAAACACAAAACTGGGAAGTCAAGATTTCCCACCCCTGCACACCAGTCGTTTCTGTAAATTTTTTGAAGCACATGAACATCCTTCACATCAGGATTTGGCTCCATTTCTGAAGCTCAGAGGAGCTTGCCATCCTGCCCAAGCTGGCAGCTCCACCACACCTGGTACCTAAATCACACCCTGAATGTTTAGGGCTGAAGCTTTAATTGCAGACATTTGAGTGTTCACACTCAATCCACAGAGCTCAGCACCTCTCGAGTGGTTACAGGGAAGGAAACTGAGAACGTAACTTCTCACCCCTGTTGCGGCCACATCCCAGTGCTACAGGAAGGAGAGGGGTGAAATCAGGTTTAAATGAAGGTCAACATTTGGACGGGAGTTACTTCAGTAAACTCGTCTAGAAAATCAGCCTTCAGCTGCAGCCAAAACACAAAAGTATATGTTCCTATTTAAACTTGGTTGTTTGTTAGACACAGGCATATTCTGCTCAGTGTATTAATCCAATACCCTATTATATGCTTCATTTTATGAACACCCAGGGAGAATGGCAGGACACTGATAAATGAGTAAACATCGGCCACGTTTTGGATACCACATGCACAAAAAATTGCTTGGGAGGCAGGAAAGAAGTAGAAGACTTCTAGTCATTCTTCCCAAGAAATAATGTGTCCCTTTAGTGAAAAATTCATGTTCACAGTATCAAGGAGTAAGAAAAATGCATATGCTCCACGATGAGATCATTTCTGTCCTCAATTCAGAGGAAAAATAACACACTCCTGGCCTTCACTTTTCCCCAGGGCTCTGCTACATGATTTCCCTAAAGACAGCAGCTCCCAGGCTGGGGGAGCATGTTTCCAACAGTGCTTTTCATCAGTGCCAGAGGGATATTAACAGCATGAAAGGAGAGGGGAAAGAGCATGGATTTGACTCCAAAGGCAGGCAGCAAACCTCCCTGAGTGACGCTGGACATCAAAAGTCTCCCTGAGCAACACCAGATACATACATGGGAATCTCCCCAGCTTTGCTAACAAGTTGTTCTCAGTGCTCTGGCACGTTCACCACCGAGCTTTAGAGCACGTAAAGAGCATGGAGAGATCCACTGCCCGCTGTGTGCTCACAGTTTCTCTCCCACTTGGACAGCAGCGAGCCGTGCTTTCGGTTTACGGAGGTGGCAGGGCTTGGAAGAGCAGGCAGAAATAAACTGATTTGCAAGCTCAGAGCAACCAGCAATCAAAAGGCTTTATTGAAGCTCTCAATTCCATCCTACCTGGCTGCCTACAAATGAAAACACAGCCCCTCTCTTGCATGGTAAAAATGGTGTAGCAAGAAGCAGGAGATTCCCCAGCCTCAGGACACAACGTTCTACTTCTCAGTCGTGTGAAAAAGGGAAACGCAAGCTACAGCCTCTTGTGACATCTAATGAAATGCTGTCTTCCTCATTTTTTTCAGGATTGCCTCTGAGGCAGAAATTCATTTAGAAAATCACCTGCCTTTTCAGCTTCTAATTTTGATACTCATTTAGAAAATCCGCGTCGGTTCTGAACAACCTGAACCCCACCAGCTTAGCAAACACACAGCCCCAGCCCCTGCAGCACAACTCTGTTTATTAACTTCAGAGCTCACTCTTCACCCCCAGAGGTGTTTCCAACAGTCTGCCTGGCACAAAACACTGGGTTTCCTACCCAATCTCAGGGAGAGGAAAAAACCCACATTAACTACTTGCAGTCCACACTACTCCTGCTGTAATTGCCTCTGTTAACAATTACATACGCCACAGTTTTGAACTTGGTTTTACCCTCAAGTTACAGATTTGCAGGAATGACATGCAGGCAGGATGGAGAAAGAGAGATCCCAGGACACCTTCCCTACCTGAGCAGGAGCCCTCATGCAGTAGGTAACGTACCTCAAGGCTGTGCTGCTCCTTCTTATCCCAGTGGGATGAGATCAGTGCTCTCCAGCAGCAGCAGAAAAAAAGCATTTTCCTTTGCAGAGCATAGCTGAACTGATAAAGCCACCGGAGAAAGATTTCAATCACAACAAAGGGCTAAAAAAACACCCCAACCAACCTATTTATTAGAGATCTTGCATGTTTTTGCTCAACTCCAAGCTTTGAGAAGCAGGCAAGACAGACGTCTCCTCTTTGTTCCCATCTCCTATGACTATTTTTACATCCCACGACTTCCCTGTTTGCTGTACCAGAAACTGGAAGTTCTTTATAATCCCATCAGGGCACCTGTATTTCAGCCAAAGAGCAGCCTCCAAATTTCTCTCACTCCCTGAATTAGCCTCAGTTCCCTTAAAGGTGCATGAAAGCACCACTTCTAATATGAAAGCTTTTTTTTTCCCCCCCCATAATAAAATGTGGAGGTAGACATCTTTTCCACAGCAACGTGACAATAAAGGCTGTGATGAGAAAGTCCCAAGGAATTTCACCAATTCCTTTCCACAGTGTTTGAGACTCTGGACATCCCTACTGCTAAACAGGGACAGTCCTACTGTCATGACAGCCAGGGCTTATCTCCAGCAAAACCAGCTGAGGGCTTCAGGTATTAAAGTAATTAAAGTTTCCTGAGTCATTTTGCAAATCAGAGGTCATTTTACCTTCTCCAGAAAAGCATCAAAAATGCAACAGGAACACTTTCATGGGAAGGGGCAGAGGGAATGCAGGTATTTATTTGCATTATACTCAGAGCCACCTTCAGGGCTTCCTTCACCTGAGTGTGTTTTAAGTGCCACCTGCTCGTTCTGAGCAATGAAGAGCAGGAGGAGTTACATCACATTCCTGTGCAAGTGCAGCTTTTTCAGCCACAACAGGCTTTTTTTTAATGCCAACAAAATTCAGAAGTCTGTTCCAAAAAGCAAGTCCAGAATTTTTCTGTCTCTAAAATGATTCCCAGAGAGGCATTTGGTCAAAGGTCAAGTAAGCAGGACAACAGGAACAAGATGACCACAGCACATCTCTGAGGATTACAGACCTTTTCATATCTCCTCAGACAGTGACTAACTACTGCCTGGAGCTGCCACTATTCTTTCAATCAAACCCAAGCCTGCTGCAGCTCTGATGTGAAATTTTCTTGGGTAGGCAGTGCAGAAAAAAAAAACAAAACAAGGAACAAGCTGCTTTTTTTAAGAGTTATTTTCAGCATCTTTTTACTATGGCTTTAAATGGAGTAGCAAAGAAACCAAAATATTTCAATCAATAGCTGTGAAAAAGAACACAGCATTCTGCAACACGGCTACAGGGGAGAACAAAAGCATGGATTTCTTTGGGAATATTTACAAGAGATTTCTATTTCCAAATCTCCACATGGCAGAGCATTCCAGGCCATGAGACACCCTTGTTAATGAAGCTGTGAGCTCAGTTAACTCAGACAACATCACTAAAGCTTGATTGAACATTTTTTATATCCGCCATTAGGGAGCCTATCTATATCCAAGTGTCTTTTGCAGGAAGCTCTTCAATTTGACTTCCTAACATGTGTGCAAGTCAACCCAGAGGCACTTCACACAAATTAATGCCAGCTGCTGTCAGCAGCTAAAAGATCTCAGCCTCAGCCTGAGAGAGCAGAGGTTATCTAACCCGGAGAAAACAAGGCTCCAGGGAGACCTCAGAGCCCCTTCCAGTGCCTAAAGGGACTACAAAAGGGCTGGAGAGCAACTTGGGACAAGGGATGGAGGGACAGGACAAGGGGAAGTGGCTACAAACTGCCGGAGAGCAGGGAGAGATGAGATACTGGGAAGAAATTCTACATTGTGAGGGTGGTGAGGCCCTGGCACAGGTTGCCCAGAGAAGCTGTAGCTGCCCCTGGATCCCTGGAAACATCCAAGCCGAGGCTGGAATGAGCTGAGCTTTAAGATTTGCTCTTGTCCACACCAGATCACCTTCATCCTTCCCAACGTTGCACTGGCATCCTCCTTGAGCTATTCCCAGGACCCATTACTCTTGGGATCCACCCCATGTACCTCGAGACAGGCACGCACAACACACAGCAGTGCCCAAACAATGGGGTTTGAGATATTTATAAAACAAGTTGTGTAGAAAGGGAAGCACAGGAACGCACACTGAATTATCCTGGTGTGGGTTTGTAGATAATTTTAGCAGCATATTTGACTAACGCTGTGCATTCACATATCTCAAGGGATGACTTTCAGAAAATCAAGCTCTCTCTTCATACATTTATGTAGGGCAGCTCCACAACATATGCTATCATCTCATTACGCTGGCTACAATGCAGCCACAATCTCCAGTTCTCCTACAAAGATCCTGATTTTATGGCATTATTTTCCAGCTGGTACAGGAACATTAACTCGCAGCAGAAAAAGTAAAGCAACACTTTTCACTTCTCCTATTAGCACAAAGAAAATATGCAGTGGAGACAGCATAAAAGTGATTCTTGTGTCATTTACTAGATTGTCATTACCCCAATTCCCACCAATTGGGCAGTTATACCTGAGACAGCTCAGTGCAGTCCCAGCACTCCATTTCTTTCCTCCATTGTAAGGCTTTTAATGAGGCCATCTGACCACGAGGAAAACTTTTCAGTGTTAAGTGACCTCTGGAAACCCTGAGGTGATGGTCCTGACTTTGGTGGAGATGCCCTTCAACACCTTCTCAATAATTTTCTTATTAAAATACACAGAAAACAAGAACACCCACACATCGCATGACTGAGCCCTGAAGCCAAAGGGTTTTAGATTGCTCAGCTTATTTGAATATTATTTTAGGGGGAGGTAGTGTCTAATTATGCAGCTAAACCTGCCAGCAAGGATCTGGCTGCTATTTTATTTCCACCAGTTATGCACAAAAGGTCTCTGAAAGGACAGTGGGAATTAGTTTGTGGCAATAGGTTATGACAGACTTGCTGATGAATTTGAAGAGTGCCTGACTGCATTTTCACCAACTCCAGGCACTCCCTGCCTTCAGGCTCAGCGCAAGATGGCAAGAGCAGGTTAACAATAATTTCTGGTGAACTTGTTTGCCTGATTGAATAATACCTGTGATATCCAGCAGGTGCAGAATCTTTTATGCTTGGAACAAGAAACAGCAGTGGGAAGCACGAAAGTTATTCCCTTGTGCTGTACTCTCCCCTTCTTCCCATCAGCCATGGAATATGAGGATCCACACCTCCACACACACAGAATGTGTCCACATTCCAGGCAGGGAACTGGAACACACCCTGGATTCTGCAGTTTGCTCCTGATCCACCACTGTGTGAGCAAAAGCTCTTTCCCTGGTCCCTCTAATGGCCTCGTATCGAGGCAGTGTCAGCAAACCTGCAATTTTAGTTTTCTTTTCATTAGAGCTCCGAAAGCCATCCAAGTCCTTCCCAAGTGATATTCCTCGGCTCCCTGGGGTTCAGCTGAACACAGAAAACCAAGACAAAAACCACCCAGGACCGTTAAGAACTATCCGAGGGCATTCCCAGTTGGCAGTGACTCACCCATCCCTCCTGAAGCTCACTGCTAGCATGGAAAAGCCAGCCACGGTCCAAGACACGCTCCTATAAGGTCAGAGATCTCACAAGCCAAATTTTCATGCTGGGCAGCTGCCTGCCCAGTCTAATAACAATTTTTCTTGTACTTAATTATATCTCCTAATACAGTCACCTCTTCCCCCTGCGAGGGTTCACACAGAGCTGTTTGTATCCCCTCCTTCTGAGTCGGATGATATTTCTCCAGAAGCTGCCTTTTAAAGAGAACTTTTTAAATTCTATACAGTAAGTGTCAGTAGCAAATAACGCTGAGGAGTAGCAGCATATGGCAAAACATAAAGGTGGCACTTAGCCCATCAGCTTTGTTTCTGATCTAAGCAGCTTATAAAGAAGCATGCCCTTCCATCTCCTCTCATCGTAACGAGGATGGATTGTGAGATCCACTGCATTCCAAGGCAGCATTAGTGCCATCCTCACTCGGTAGGTCTTTAAGGAGGAGAGTTGTGCCACGCTTTAACCATTTCCCCTGCAGCCACTGAAGCGGGAAACTTATGTTTTAAGAGACAAAAATATTTCTGTCTCTGTTTTGTTTGGAGAAATAAACTGCGTGCAACAAAACATAGAAAAACCGGATTTGGAAACAGCCTTAGTGTTGCCTCTTGCACTTGCAGCTCTGGAAGGTTACCTTTGCCTTGGAGGTCTTGTTGCTTTAAGACAGAAATAGAAAAACAGGCCTGGTTATGCATTTTCTTCAATAAATAATGCAAAAAGCCTACGCGCTCCAGTGAAGGGAGATTCAAACCTGGGTCAGTTCAAAAAATATCCCACACGCCACAGACCCACTACAGAAACAGCTCTCCCAACTCTCAGCCACACCTGCTTTGCACATCAGAGTCCCAGCTAATCCTAATTTTACTTTATCATCATTACTATCAACATTTTTAATTAACGACACGCAAAAAGAACTTAGAATGCAAGTAATTACGGAAAGAGAATGATAGCCCAAGTCTTGGTAAGCAGAGCTCATCAATCCCGCTGTTAGCAGGACCGACTGCAGCTTGAGTTTTACTACGTCCAGTTCTGTGCACTGCTTCCTCAAAGAAATCCTTGCCCACTGAGAAATCCCCAGGGAATTATAAACCCTGGCTGGAGGAAGAGAAAGCAGATGATTTTTTTCCAGGGGCAGGGGGACAAGACACCTCTGAAGGGCTCCTGAGCCAGTGACACACGGAGCTGCAGCAGCTGCTGTTCCGTGCTTGCTGCTCCACGTCCTCGGGGGAGACAGGGGATTACTGCAGGATGTTTTCATGAGCTGGACATTAGTCAGCGCCAGCATTTCACAGCTCCGACACATGAAATAAATAGCTTGACCCCTGCTCCCTCACACCCTGAAGGGCGAGCGCAGCGGGGCTGGCATCGCTTCCCTCCATGCAGCAAGCACAGAAGGAGCACCACTTCCCTGCTAAAAGATCTGGAAAGGATATTTAGGGGAAAGGGAAGACGAGCAAACTGCTGGAGCGGCCCACTGAGGCATCTGCTTCTCACTGACCACCTCTTCTTTATTAACTACACATTGAACACCAAGTATTTCCTGCGCCAGCGTCCAAGAGAAAACAGCCAAAACGGAGCAGGCAGAGTTCCAGCAGCACAACTTCAGCGAGCACAGACTCCTTGAGAGGTTTCCTCAAGCCACACAGAGCCAAGAATGTAACGCACAAAGCCCAGCTCAGGAGCATTTACGGCACAGAGCTACAACGCTCCCCCCACAGCACTGTGTGAAATGGTTTGAGGCGAGACAAACGGGACCGCAGGGTTTTTGACAGGTTACTGACACCACAGAAGGCCATGGCCAGCAGGCAGTTTTCTGTTTGGTTCGCCAGTCGAATAATTCAGTGATGCCTTTTTAACAGGACTCAAAGTTTTTCAGAAGTAATGCTCATTTCTTCCTAATTTCATGGCAGAATCCCCAAGTCCCCGCTTTTTCTTTTAAACAGCTCTTTAGAGCCTCAGTCGCTCTTGCTGGCAGCATATAGTGAAAAACATTAAAAAAAAACAATACATGATCAAAAATAAAATTTGCTAAACCCCACGATTTCTAGGGCAACACCATAAAAAACAAGTCACCTCCCTTTTTCCTCGCAAATTCCAGCAGTTTTAGATCTCCATTTCAGGCAGGCTTGGTACCTCGATTGACCTGCATTTTCCAGCACAAGAAATTTATTCCAAAACAATTCAGGTACCCAAGATCCTGCTAATTACATTTCCCTCCCCCCACACACGCACAGAAGAAGAGACTTTCTTCTTGGCTCTCAGGAGTACCAGATCACATCTAGATTTGTCCCCAGGAGGGTTCTTCCAGTGAACTCATATTTCAAAGCAGCAGAGATGAAATAGCAAGACGCAGCACAGAAAACCCAACTGAGATCCCAACTGGGCATTACACCACCTATTACACTCTTCTATGTTCCTCACACAGCATATCAGGAGCCAAAAGCAATCAAACCCACAGCCTGGAGGTGATGCAAGCAGCTGCTGACCTGGATGGGAAGCCTTGGATGCCCTCACTGTCTGAAGCTGGGAAGTTTTTATACCTTTTTCATTCCAGTTTGTCGAGGGGTCTCTTACCAAGAACTCTGCAAGCAGGAAATGAAGTAATTGACCTGTTGCAAAACCCTGCAGAGGGTCTAAATACCTTAAAGCCTCCATTTGCTACACGGTTAAGTATCACAACAGACCTTAAAGCTCACAGCACACTGTAACTTGTTCCTCAGCATCCTGCATTTGGGGGTGCCATTTATTATCACACTTACTCCATGTAAACAAATCCCCTTGGTATGTCGCAAATCTGCTCCACTGATTTTTTTATACAACTAGAAAGTAAGTTTGCAGACAACCTGTTGGCTACAAAAGACTTCTTTACAAGTAGCTCTACTGATACTCCTGTCCCAGCACCGGTGCGGAGTCTCCATGGCTGGAGGTGTCCAGGGAAGGCTTGGATGTGGCACTCAGTGCTCTGGGCTGGGGACAAGGTGGGCATGGGGCATGGGTTGGGCTTGATGATACTGGAGGTCTTTTCCAGCCTCAACGACCCTACCAAAACATTTTGGTTCCTACAGCATTTTGCAATAATAGTTTTGTTTTAAACAGCTGCAGACACCTTTTTTCATAGGAGTACAACATCAAATGCTTTATTTTAGAACGCATCACACTAAATTCTCTACTGTGCATTCAGCAATGCCACAGTATTTTAATTTTTTGTCCACATCTGCTGATAGAGGCACGGAGCAGTGCCCAGGCAATAGTATCTACTACGACTTGCACAGCTCGTGGCACTCCCAGAGCCACGATAAGCCTCTGACGCTCCTGCCAGCACAGTGCATTATTCATCAGATCTTTTTATAGATACACCCGCCCAACAACCAAAATCTCTTGCTCTTGACACTTCTCCCTGGATCTTTTGCTGAACGACTTCAAGCCAAGTTTTACAAAATTGGGAAGCTTGGCTAAAAGCACCTATTATGAGCAGCACTGTGTAAGAACCTAAAAGCCACAAGAAAGCACAGTAAAAATCACACAAAATCAGTAAAAGCATCAAGAAAGCAATTTAAGAGATGGAACAAGCACTCTCTAGACATGCACCAAAGCACACACAGGTGAGGAATCGGTTCCCCAATACTCTTTGCACACATTTAAAGGTGTAGAGGCTTCCTGGCACAACTCCTCTGCAAAGCCTCGGACTTCCTACTGACTCCACCCAGCAATAAATACGACCTTGGCAATATTGCTCCTCATCTCATCCCCACCCTCTCCCTGCAGGAAGGAGACAAGCTTCCAAAGGACAGCAGGTCTCCCATGTCAGGTAGAAGCAAAGTGCAGAGACTGAAGTATCAGCTATCATCTCTAAAATATGGGTCATCAAAATCACCTGAGCAAAAAAAACTCCATAGCTGGTGGACTGGGCAAAGCTCAAGGAATGCAAAAAGCCTTTCCTACCCTTTTACTCTGTGCATGGAAGGCCAAAGTGACTTCAGCATCCTGTTAGGTTACAAAGCTAAAAAATAATCCATATTTGGAGAACCTTCTTAGGCACACTCAACTAGGAAAAGGTATGAGGTGACCAAAACTCCTTTCTCTCTCTAGGAGAGAATACTCACCTGTGGTCACACACCAGGAATAAATGTTCCTTGCTTTTTGGGAAGGCCTGTCCAGGCCCTCATCACCCCCCTCAATGTCCCAGGCTTTTTCCAACTTACTATTTAAGCCTGAACTGGAGAATACAACCATATGGGGGGGGAGGAATGAAAAACAAAAGCAGCAGAGAGTAGTGCTTGAAAAAGCTGCCACCCTTTCCAAACACGCGACACGTCAACAATTACACAGAGGGGAAGGAAACAGAAGTGTTCTCTGTGGCAAAGATAAACACTCTCTCCCAAAATGCTCTGTAATCAGGGCAGTAATGACACAGGGAAACAGAAGGATGGAAAGAGTGGTTACAGCCTAAACAAGGAGTTACAGTCAGGCACAACAGGTACAATACCCAAAGGCTAAGTTAAAGGATCTCTGGATTAAGGCACTTGCCAAGCAGCCAGAAAAATAAAAAACTGAAGAGATTATAGAGCTCCATCTGAGGAAAGGGGTAGAGGGTGAGGGCTGCTCCCAAATCACCCAGGTTTCTTCTACACCGATGGCCCAAAGCCACACTCGTGCCACGACACCGAGCTCAAACTGCTTTGCCACAGGCCTTCACAAGGCACTTCAAAGTTCAGAGTTGCCAAGCAAAAAAAAACCCAAACAAACAAACAAACAAGACGCAATCACACAGTTATTTCTACACATTCCCAGAAATATCCCAACCTGGTGCATCACACAGATGCTTGCAATGCAGCCAGTGGAAGGTGTAATTCCAGGGGAGTTCAAAGTCCCAATTTTGAGTCCTCCTTTAAAGGTCAGAGATATTTACTGTTGATACCGAAACAACATTAAGGTGCCAACTCTCATCTCAAGCAACTTTCAGGATCCTTCATCACTTCAAATTACAGTAGTGCTGCATGACTGACTCCGACTTTTGAGATACTGAAATTCATGACGACTTGTACAGAGTCCTTCCAGAAATACTGACCATGTTCCTCTCCTTAAAACCTTTTCCTCAGCAGAAACATTTATTTAAATTCAGGACTGGCAGGAAACCAGAAAGTTTCTCTGCTCTTCAATGCTGACAGGAGGTGTGTTGGTCTAAATAGAGGTTTATTCCCTGCACTCTCTCCAACAACCTGGCAGTCATGAGGTTGCAAGGATGTTTCTATCCCATTTAGGAGGTGAAAGGGTGTCAACATCAAGATTTTTCAGCAAGAGCAGACTAGGTTACAATGTCAACAGAAATGAGAAGGCAGCATATCGAATTGGGATGATATAGAAGGAGAGAGGGGAAAAAGGAATCACTGTTGTCACATTCAACACAAAGGCCACAGGAATACAGCTCATGGAATATGAGTGGGAAAATCATCACTGAGGGAAGCCCAGAGACTGCAGAGACACCAAGATTTACTCCAGTGCAGCAGCTATTTGGCACAGCTAGAGAGAAACTATCAAAATTAAGGCCCACTAGGCTCGCTCAAACAGTGAGGAGGTTTCTGTTCCTGCTGTTTCGGTGAAACAAATGTATTAAAAGGTTGGGGAGCTACTGAAATGTGCATATTGAAAACAGCTAACTGTAGGCTTTGCTTTGTGTAGTTACCAACACAAATGTTTTCCACCTGCCAAAGTATTCCCATGCAAATACCACTACAGGATTTTGCAAATAACTCTGGCTATGAGCTGAGCCTGACTTTGGCTCCCATCCTCCTACCTGAGCGCAGGCATACATCACTAACTTGTACAGTAATTTCCATGGAATAAACCACTTCAGGGGACTTAAAACACCTGCCCAGGAGGATTCCCTCATAAAGAAATGAAGTAGAAATCGTGATCAGCGGATCTTCAACCCAAGAAACACAAAGTGAGAACCAAAAGGAAAGAAAGCAGCTGCAGGGTGGTGTCATGGCTAAATATTATTTGTTTATTGCCCTGGAGGGACCTTGGATCCAGCCACCCCAGCAGTTCCACCAGCACCCACCAGGAACAGTTTGCTGCCTCATTGTCTAAACAATGACAGAAGCCACTGGATCCAGTTAGACTTTGCTCCCAATAAAGTCTCTTAAGGGACACGTTGTGCTGCAAGTTACTGAAGACAAGACACACAACTTCCTTGATCAAAATGCCTCATTAGCTCTCCATCTCCCTCCTTGCTAAGGGACAATCCACCAATTAGAAGCAGTTCTGGAATCCTACCTAAAGCACTTTCCTCAGGCTATTCATGATATCTGACAAGAGCTTCCCCACATACAAAAAAAATTACATGCGGATTTCTTTTTGATTCAAAGCTCAGCCATCGATTAAGCTGCTAAGAGACAATTGCAGCGTCTCTCTGAAAAGCCCCCACTATCCAGGACTGCAGAGTAAGTCAGCATTTAACTCCACAGCAAGTATGTTCCAGCTCTTAAAAGCTCTAACAGTTGGATTAGGAAGTCTGGGGAAAAAAAAAAATTTAACCAAGGGTTTTCTACATGGGGACAGAAGCAAGAAAGCAAAGCCAAATCAGGGCCACTTTGGTTCAGAGCACCTTAACTGAAGAATTACATCAGGCTTAGTATCGTTGAAAACTCCAGAGGATTAAATTCTGTCCTGACACCACGGTTGAATCGTCACTCAAAATTAATTCATCATTAAAGATGACCAGCTGCTGTGAGACATCAAAAACTCATTACAAGCTATAGGAGCTGGATGCTGCAAGACTGAATTCAATCTCATCTTTAAGAGGTTTTTCCTCCAGGAAGCAGAAGCTCAAGCTGCAAGATTAGTCATGCTTACAAAAGCACAGGGACAGCTCCACACACACTGCTGAAAGGGAAAGCCCAGGCTACACTGGGAGAGTGCTCCAGGCTCTCCTAGACAGGAAAAAGTCTCGCCCTCAGCAAAAGGGAGAAAACAGGATTTTAAAATCCCCTGGATATATTTGAACCATTAATAATGTTTTTTCCTCTATCAAATATACTATTTAATCAACAGGTTTTTTCTTGCCTCATTTTTTCTTTCTGTAGACATTTCACAAGCACCCCAAATCCCAGACAAATTACCATTCAGAACACTCTGCGTGTGTAGATAGATATATATATACATATAAAATTTAAATTACCATTCAAAATACTGTGTGTGTACATATACATATATCTGAAATGAAGGCTGCAAATTTGCAAGCTCCTCTGTCACCACGTTTTTTCTGTAAGTTCAGAAAAAGAAATTCCTTTTACCTGAATTATTAAGGCATATTTGTTTCAAGGGAAAGCAAGAGTGGGTTTTGGTCTCCTAATGTTTGTTTTCTCTAATCATCCAAGTGTTTTCCAAGGCTTTGCAGGGGAGGCACTGCATTCATTTCCCAGCGTTGCAGCCCTCTGGCTGCACTGGGAAGAAAGACTACACAAGGACTTGAAAGAGACTCCAAGCTCAAACACCTAAAAGACAACACTTCACACATCTGCACTGCTATTTCATCAGTCTCCCACTGCCTGGCTCCTGCCTCGCTCCGTTACCTCAAAGGAAAAGGGAAATTAATTACTCCAAAGCAAGGAAAACTGGATGTGTCAGAGCTCCTAACGATATTCAGGTACCTTCCACGCCAGCGTGCTCGCAGACAAGTAATCTCACAGCCACAGAGGGGTGGGGGAAGTAAAACCCAATTAACACCCCCAGTTAAGACCAGATGAAGGCACTTGTGCTCTCCTTTAAGTAGGTGTAGTTCACTTCCCAATTACCTAATGCGTAATTACACCTAGAGGTGCTTACTGTCAACTCTGGATCTGTTCTTGCAGTGCATTTGTTTTGGCAGCTCCATTTACACCGATGGGCTCACATTTCCAGTTTGGGGATGTGTTTCTCCAAGTGCGGGGGATTACAAGAGCGATCAGGCCCTCACACTCCCGTTTTAAGGCTAATTCCGTTGGGTTAAGGGCTTGCAGTTGGCAAGATCTTTCACTAGAGGAGGCAGCGTTTACATGGATTTAAAACTAGTGGGCCATTGCAATCAGTAATCCCTGCAACACCAGCCTCTCCTCAAGGAGGGCTGCCTTGGCCAGGAACACAAACACAGTCTTTAAACAAAGCAAGGCTTCGATTCGGCCATCACACGTGTGCTGGAGCACAGATAGCACCCCTAGCAACAGCTCCCATTGCTGTCCTACAGCCCAAGCTGGTGCTTTCTGCAAGGCTGAACTTGGCAAAACACTTGCCAGGCACTGGAGACAGGTTAAAAATCAAAACAAAACGAAAAATGGGCTAAGCATCTACCAATCCAAGTCACTTACGAAGCAGACCAGCTCATCACCGGCCTTGACTTCACCCTTTCGACAGTTCAAAAAACTCCCAAACAGGATATTCAAGTAGGGCTGAGCAGCCAATCACAGGAAATTCATTTCACATTCTGCTAGAAGGAATGAGGCAGCTTCTTTCCAGCTGAGAGCATGTAATTATTTGGCACCAACTGGCTCCATCTCAGAAGCTATGACAGCAACTGCACAGCCCCTTTTGGTAGGGTGAGTTTATTTTTCCTTTGTCTTAGATCCATTGGTTCTCCAATTCTACCAACCACCTGGAGAAATATAAGCTCCCAGGAGGATCTGAGGTCAGCATGACATGACATTCTCTTCCATGCAAATAATTTTGCAAAGCACCAACTCCAGCCATCAAGGACAGGGCAAGGCAAGCACCACAGCACAGCCCAGGCTGGACAGGACCTCCAAGACACCTGAAGCTGTTCTCCTCTTTTACTCCAGCTTTAACATGGAACATAACAGCTCAAAATATCTCCAGCAGACTCTGGAAGGAAGAACATCTGTCCTTATCCAGGGATGTGACAAACGGATGGTGACCACAGCTTTTATCTCTCCAAAGCAGGATGAGTAAGTTAAAAACCCAAAATGCCCTGTTCTTAACTGTCCAGTGAAGCTCAATTGAGTCTACTCATCTGCTTTTATAAAAATACAGTTCCACTGTAAGAAAGACCTTTTTTTCTAATAAATGCTGTTTAGAAGAGATTTATTGACAAGAATTATGATTATTATTAACAAGATGTGGCCAATGACAGCAATGTCTCATTATTCCACATATTGATGTCATCTCCAGAGCAAATTTCAAGCAAAACCCTGAGACAAACATTTTTTTTCTTTTCAAGATGGAGACTCAAATAAGGTTTCCTGTCCAAGATATTTAGAGATGTCATTATTTTTCCAAGCTGCCTGTAATGAGTAATTTGAGGGGGAGGTTGTTTTTGTTTTGTTTTTAGAATCACAACCAGTTACGGCCTCTCTGTAAAGGAGAAAGAAGAATTCACAGCAAGTAGCTCTGGTGCCAGTATTTCGAAAATAAGCAACTCACATAATCTTAAAAGCATTTATATGGAAGCTCTCCTTCAGAAAGAGGCCTTTGATGATGCTGTGGTTTTGACAGCAAGATCCTTATATGGATTCAAACCACACAAGACATTTCATACAGAGCGTGATTGTAACACTGATCACTAAGAACATGTTGAATGAATGGAGGCCAGAACCAAAAGATTCGTGGAGGCCTTGGGGTTCCTAACTGGAAAGTTTCATACCACGAATACCAGAGGACCTCGGCAGAGCTTTTGCTTTTATTTAGACACATGCAGTTTCCCCAAGAATGAGCTCCCTGACAAAAGAGCTCCCAGCGCCCAGAGATCAGCAAGGAAAGACCAAGGATGAGGGGTTTGTGCTGTTCTGCAGAAGCTGGACACCAACCCCCAGATAAATGGACTGCAGCACACATTTCCTGAGTATTTATAACAGGAGCAAGATAAAGAAGTGTCATTTCTAAGAAGTGACATTAGCGTGAAACAGGGTGTTACATCAGTTAACCAGGCTGCAGTGCCCTGACAGTGTGACAACGAAATCTTCATCTGCTAAAGCCACTCAGCACATTCATCTGCACCTAATCTTTCCTTCTCCCTAGAGCCTCCTATCCATGACAGGCTTCCCGCACCTTTCCATGGCAGGGAGCCACACATACACCATGCAGAGCTAAGGAGAACAAACTTCTGGCAACAAACCCCAGAGAGCAGCCCCGATATTTCAATTTCTCTGCAGCTTTAGGAGGAAAACGCAAGCTGAAGATTTGGTGTATTTATCGCACAGCAGTTGTGCTTCCCAAAACTCTCGGGAGAAAACTGGCTGGAAAACATGAGCACAAGCACCAGGAAAACACCCAAAGTGCCTGTAGAGCTGTGCACTGTAGCTGCTTGTGCTTCCCAGGGAGTCCTCCTGATGGGAAATAGAACAGCATTCCCCTTGCTCCTAAGGGCTCAGAGCTCCCACGCCAGACGTGGTGTAATTCAAGGAGCCAGCACGGGGTTCCTGTAAAGCACACTGAAGAAAAAGGAAAGCTCAATGTATGTTTTGACAGGCTCCGAACACGAGCTCGTTAAATGGGCAAAAATTAGGTAACAAAAAACTGTGTTCAGAACTGCTCTGGAGAACTTCTGGATTTCCATCATATTTTTGTGCAACTACATGAACCTCCACTAAACACCAGAGCAAGACTGCCATAATTAATTTCACTTGTCAACAGTTAGATGTGGACATACCCCATCTCGCTGAAATGAGAAATATAATTTACATTTCCTTTGTCACCTGTTAAATCAGAGACTATGCATTAAGCAGGATTAAATTGTGTCATTTTTGCCAAAAGTAACATCATTATTATAGCCACAGGGATTCACAGAGGAAATCCATTCTCCACAGGATTTTTCTGCTGTGAAAACGATGCTAAGCACTTAAAAATTATCTACAATACATAGGTGTTCTGTATAAAGTTCCCTGCCTGGGTACCAAATTTGAATTGGAGAGCTCCAGCAGCACTCAGTAGTAAAACCTGATAAATCTTTTCTGCCTATTAGGAGAATATTTGTATGCATGGCAACCTCATGCTGCAAAAGGCTTTGTCCTGTCAAAAAAAAATGCCCAAAACCAACACCTGCTTCCCCCAAACCTGGAGACCACCTCAGTCTAGGAGGTTTCTGGGAGCAGCAGAGGAGGAAGGAGAGCAAGGAGCAGATCCACAAGGTCAATTCAACAGGATCCTCCTGGCTGAAAGCATCCACAATGATCTTGGATGTGCCAGGCTTTTTATTTACAGCTGCTGCAGGAAGGCTGGACAGGGACAACACAAGTACCAGAATTTCTGCCTCGGAAACCCAGAGAGCAGCTGATGTACAGCAAAAGGCAAAAAAACAGCCAGGAGCCTGTTCTGTCAGTAATCTAGGAACAAAACCGAGGGATGGAAGCAGCTGTGGCTCAGGCACTGTGCAACACTATCATGTCAGCACAACTTTCCTGTCTCTCAGATGACTCCATTACTCAGGAGTCTGGATCCATCTGTTCCCATTAGAGTGTAAAATGCCTCGGTGTGACCCCTGCACAGCTCTTTATTGCCACACACATCTGTTCTTCCTCTACTCAGCCTTCCCATCACCCCAGCACAGTAACACACCCCCCCACCCCAGACCAGCTATAAAACACATACATCAAAAGAAAAGCACTCTCCAGCTGGCAACTGTAGCCTCACCATTTAGTGCACATGAATTTCTAGGAAAGCACATAAAGCAGAGTGTTTGAAATAGCTTTCCTACTTCCAAGGTGCTGCAAAGAAAAAAAAAAAAAAAGAAGGAAAAAAAAAAACATCTCCCACGCAACTCTTCTGGCTACTGCAAAATCCTGCAAAACCTGAGTTAGGCTGCAGCCAGTGGGGAGCACTGACAAGTCCTGCAGTGCTCCCAGGCCACCAGGACAGCCCGTGCTCCTTGAGGACACTTCTGGAAGCACCCAACCTGACGGCTGTCTCTGCTTCTCTGTCCAACAGCTCGGTAACTCCCAGCAGTTATCGCCCATCACAGCACTCTCAGACAGACCCCTGACCACTGCCAAAAGACTGGAGACCTCTGAAGAGGGAGTAAAAATCAGACAGATGTGGGAAAGCACAGTTGTCATGGGTGCAGGGGATAATAAACAGGTAAATAACCCACCCAGGAGCATCAGCTTAGCAGGTCAGACTCTGGTACAGCCAGGGCATCCACGGCAATGCTCCCTTTGATTCTCCACGGGTTTTTAACGCTCTAAATACCATTCAGTCCCTAGATAGAATGATGGAATGGTGTGGGTTGGAGGAGACCTTAAAGCTCATCTCATTCCACCCCCTGTCACAGGCAGGGACACCTTCCACTATCCCAGGGTGCTCCAAGCACCATCCAACCTGGCCTTGGACACTTCCAGGCATGGGGCAACCACAGCTTAATAATCCTGATAAATCATGAAGCTGCCAAACTCATATTCCACGTACAACCCTGTGTCCAACATCATCTGGCTTTTGCAATCATGAGCAACAGGCTCGTTGAACAGAGCTAGACTCACACACTTCACTGGTCCCAGTCCGCAAATTAAGCTTTTCACAAAGAGTTCAGAATGGCCCTGGCCAAGCCACAACCCTCACCCAAATCAGAACATTTCTGCAAGCAGAATTTATCTGAAAGATTATGGTAACAGCAGGGGGAAAAAATGAACAGCAGCACTGAAAACCAGAAATCACAGTCCTGTATTAATAAAATTGCACTAAAACTCTCACCCATCACATGAGGAAAGTATGTTTAGATCCTGTCTCATATTTCAGGACCCCCTCCGTTGCAGCTTTGGCAGACCTTGATAGAATCTCCAACAAAAGCTGGAAACCAAAGCCGATGAAAAAGCTTCTCCCAAATCATCAATACCTACAGTCCCTCACTATCTATTCCAAAGCACACAAGGGGAAGCACCAGGAGGTAACATCAACCTGAAAAAAACCCAAACCAACCCACACAAGTCTGAACAGCCTCACACTATTTACAGACACACAAATCTCTCTATACATTGATAAAGGTCTCTGATTTTGATAAATTTGCAAGAAATTAGGGCTGTAGTGGGCTAAGGCAGGACACATCCTGCCTGTCCTTCCCAACCCAGCCTGTAGCCTCAAGGAGAGGCCCAGGCTCACCTGTGATCCCTGCTATTTATATAGACTTGTATTATAGATGTCTAATCCTGATCTTCATTTAAAAACTGCTATTCTATTACACTTACATTTATACATGTTTCCAGGGGCAGGGAAAAAAAAAACAAAAAAACCCAACAAACCCAGACAATGCCTTGCAGGTATAAATATCCTGCCCAGGATCAGCAAGATCTACAGACCTCAAAATCCCAAGGAATAATTGACTAGTGCAGTTGTAACAAGTGCAGAACCACAAGCATTTGCCACCACCTTCCTCCGTATGTTTACCTGCAAACAAATTGGGCATCGAAATGAAAGTATGGAGCAGGTGAGCTTGGTTCAATCAGCTTTGTAGCAGGTATTTGGAATCTGTTCTCCAGAGCATGCTGCCAGGTTTATATGCACATTTACATTAAAATTGTGTGGTTTTTCAGGTGATAAACACAGTTCACACACCAACGCCAAATGGATCCTTAGCTTAGGAAGACATGGATGAAGTTCTCCCAAGTTTAGCCTTTGGAGGAAATGAACTCGGGGGAGCCTAAAGGAACTAAGTGCACTTATTCAAAAACCACTCCATCTGCTTCCAGGTAAAACATTTCCCTCTCCAGGGATCGGCATGTGAACTGTGCTTATCACCAGAAAAATCACACAAGTTTTGCTTCCATTTTGAACAGGTCTGATACAGTCTGTGCTGAGGGTTTTAGTGTTTGTTCCCCCCCCCC
>VZTG01009904.1:191875-209585 GCA_013397845.1 Melanocharis versteri
CCCCCCCCCCCCCGCTACGTGTCTGTCAAACTGAGCAAGGTGCTCACTTTGACCTGAATAAAGCAAAACTGAGTCACAGCTGAAAAAGGCAACATTCCTTATCTGCACTTATCCCACCCCATCAGGGATTCCAGCCTGAAACACCTCAGTAAGGAAAGAAAGAAAACCTCCCGTGTTTGCAAACTATGCATTACCCATTCAAAATACAAATGTTGTGTTACTTGTGCCAAAACAGACTAAGGAAAAAAAAAAACCACTGTGCACCTGTAATGTCAAACCCCAGTCTAACACTAGGACAGCACCCGCAGTTTGGTACCAAGAACATTTATTTTAATCCAACTCATGCATTCATGTTCCCACCTACTGCCAAAATCTACCACAAAAGGAAGGTAGAGAACAGATCATTCTCTAAAGCATGTTTTTTCGGTTGGTGGGGTTTGTTTTGTTTTAATTATCCAGAACAAGTTCACTGAACAGAACTTGTCCCAGATACTTGACCTGCTACAGAATATCAGCCAAGTCCCTTCTCAATCAAGGCAGCCCACAAATCTAGGAATAAATCCATGTCAGAAAAGCCAAAAGCATTAAGTCCATCAGATACTTGAGAGTATTTCTTGCAGTCTGAGACAGGAACAGACAAGCCATAAGAGACAGACCATCAACTGAAACGCTTCTTCATGAATTCCACCCCTAACACTTGAACTGGCTAAAGAGGAGAGAGGTCAGAGGTTCACACTGAAGGTTCTGTGTGTTTCCACAGGCTGAAATGGGTGCACGAATGGTTTTCTGCTCAGCCACAATGGCACAGAACCGAGCAAGAGACTCCCAGCTACCCAAAATGTACAGCTGGTACACAAATACAGGCCCAACCTACAATTTCAGGTTATCAACAAAAATGTCAGCACGCTCCCTGAAAAAGCAAGTCAGGGACATCCCAGCAGCAAAGGCAGTTCAGGAGGGTGCAAGCAGGATTAATTGTCATAGTACTCAAAGGTTCTACAAACAGCAGACAAATACTCATCCAGTAATGCCATGAATGTAAATCCATCCTCCTGCACCAGTCCTCCCGCTCTTGCTGTTTATAGCCTCCAGCAGAAGTGATGGATCTATAAAAGAACTCCCTCATTACCACCTGCTCAGCCTTCAGTAAATTGAATATCTTCAAAAGAGGACAGACAAACCCACCCCAAGAACGTACATCTTGCCAAACTGGCTCTGGCTGACGTGTGAGATATTCCAACAAAACAGAAACAGTCTCACCACGAAGAATGCAACTGTGCCTGGGCTAAATGCAGAGGGAAGAAAGCAGGAGTCAGTCCTAAACTAGGAAAGCTGAATTTATTTGCCAGTACACTGTTTTTCATTGAAAAAAACCGCAGACATTCAATTTGTTCTAAATCATCTATCAGGTCAAACACGAGGAAGGTGAATAGCTTGATTGGTAAAACCCAGGGTGCTGTAACCCAAGACGTTTTTCTGCCCAGCAAACACTCCTGGCTGGGAAAAACTCCCAATTACTTTCCCCTACTGGGTTGCCTGAATTGAAAAAAAAAAAAAGTGGGGTTTTGACAGTCCTTCAGAGGAGCAGACCATCAGCTCCTTTCAGTGTTCAGAAGCTTAACAACCATCTAAGGCACTGCTACAGCCTGAAGAGGGACAATTAGGATGATAATTCCCCTGAATCTGTCTAAATGCCTACAAAAGGAACACTTTAAATAAAAGCTTTCACTTGGGCAAATATCCAGCCAGTTCCCCAGCAAGACAGAGCTCCAAAAAACAATTCCATGATGAATGTGAGTTATTAGACTTAGAAATTTTCCCGTACACTTAAAATCCCTCATGCAAAAAGCCAGAGGCTTATGGTGAAATGAACTGGTCTCCATATCGACCTCATTCAGAAATGCCACAACAATTCCCCTTATCAGCCGATAATGAAAAACCTATAAAATCCCATCTCAACCATAATAATTCATACTGCTTTTTCTATTACTCCTCAAAAATTTATCAGTCTTTGCTAACCTTAAACAAATGCAGATTAATGCTGCTTTTTGAACAAATCCCATCTATTTTCTCCCAAATTATTTTTCAGTCACGTTTCCCAATTAACAGGAAGAAACATCCAGTGCAGTCAAAACCCTTTTGGAGTTTGGTGCAATTTTTCAAGTTATTCTCCGACCACATTCACAGCTCACACCTTTGATGGAACTTTAAGAATCCTTTTTTTGCCTTTTACATGTTATGTAAAGTGCCCCTGAAGTTCCTTGCCATGAACAGACACTGAAACTTGAATCAGTGATGATAGTCAACACCTCTTACCACGCCTCCAAGAGCTGAAATCTTTACTGCCCAAGACTTCCAGGTTTTTATTTTCATGCTGGTAGACAAAAGGCTGAAGATCAGGATGATAAAATAGGGAAGCGAGGAACAAAAAGATGCCAGCAGAGAACAAGGAACATGCCAGGGGTGGGAGGGAAGTAGTGAAGAACCTCATTAGTCAGGCAGGAGTTTAATTAAAGTGTGGAAAGGACAGCATTGCCAAACTCCAAAATGAAATTACTTGGGACTAGAAGTATCCAGCCCCAGAACTTAGGCACTTCAAGACAAATGAAGATTTCCAAGGCCTTAAGCAACCGGACATGGCATTGAATCCAGCCATGCTCCAAAGAGGTGGAAGCTGCCAAGCTGCAAGGACTCCCTCCAGCAAAAACCACCCAGTCATTCCCAACAACTGTTCAGGTTTACTGCTGACTAACAGCCATAAGGAAAACTTGCAAAATCTGACCTTCTTCCAGCTTGAACACTGACTAAGCCATGATAAGGACAAATCAAAATATCTTAACTTCCTTCAAGATGATCTATTCCTCCAATCTAAAAGTTCCCAATGTAAAAACCCATAAGGGTGTAGCTGGTGTAGACACCAACATATTGCCAACCAAATCACCACCACCCAGCCCTGAACATGACTTTTAACCTATCAGGTGTGATTAATCATTTCTTTGTCCATCAGAAGATGATTAGCCCCAGCTGCAAGTCCTAATTGGATGCAATTTCAGCTAAGAAGTTGCCCATGGTAACTTTTCAAACCACAATACCACCCACTGGGTACTTGGATTTATCCCAGTGCCTTTTAAACTTTGAATCATCTGTCCATGAATTTAATTTGAGTTTTCATTCCCCCTAACTCTCACACGGTCACACTGCCACCAAAATCATTCAGGCACAGTGTCCTACGCTCAGGCACAGCTTCCACACTCTGCTTGGCAAAAGGAAGAAAAGGAAACCTATTTCATGAGCCCATTTTGAAGAGGGGATACCTCCATACTTAATTAAATCACCAATGTACACCTGCAGTAACACACAGTCCCAGCGAGTCACTCAGGCAGTAAACCCTGCACTTGTGCTGGCATTACTTAGAAACTTCCAAGAAATCCACATATATTTATCTTGCAAAGAACTTACTTTTACGAATTTTAGTGTTGCTGAAACAGGCAACTTTACTACTACTTCTAACAACAGGGAGGGCTCCTCAGCAGTTCTTGTTCAGGTGATTAAATCTGTATGTAAATTCATTAGCTCTTTCTATACAAAATCAACATTCAGTGTAAGACAAACTCGTAGAGGACATGGATTTTCATACTTCTGCTGATAAATATTCTTGCTGCAGCAGCCATACTCCTGGTTGGTAAATACTTTAAGGCCAGACACCGACTAGAAGGGAAAAAACAAGATACGTATAACTTCAGATTTGAATTTTGTCATGAGAAAAAACTTGAATTTTGTCATGAGAAAAGCAACTTGACATTTTTAAGAAAGCCTTACCCAAAACATCTGCTAGTGACAATTGTTTAGACTTCTGTCTCTAGGAACAGCCTGTCCACATGATTTCCTTGAAAAGGTAACAACAGAATTTTAATATTGACCTATTTGTTAGCTTGAAAACCAAGAATAAAACTGACTCTGTAAACAAAAAGGAGGCATATTTTTATCACCATATCCAGCACCCTATCACACACAATCCAAGCAGCAGACAACCACTTTATCCAACCACTTGAATGCTTAAAAAACCATTTCTTTGCCCCTCACCCTACCAATACAAAAGGCCTATTCTGATCTAAGTACACACATAACCAAGACACCAAGCTGGTTGTAAAGCTTCCCAATGTTTTCTCCTGAATTGAGACATTTTTCATGGAGTTAGTACTAAAGCATAAACAAGGATAAGAGGCACCAAAAACATCCCCAACATAGTTTTCCACTTTGTTAGGTACTTCTTTTGAGGTGTGGGGAAAGGCTAGAGGAGAAAACAAGGCTTGGAAGGCAAAAACCTCACTTCCCCCAGGCCCATCCTGGTGGTAAATGGTACGCTCTCTCTCTACAAAAAGTTTACTTCCCCCAGTTGCCAAGCATTCATAAGACACATCCCAAGCTCTGGCCCAGTATGCGAAGATGGAAGACTGGAAATGCCAGATAATTACAACACAACACATTAAGTAACTTGGAAGGCCAATTCCAGCAAAGCCCCAAAACCCTCAAGGTAGAAGTAACAGCTATTACTCACCACACACTCCACATTGAGGAAAAGGAAGAACTGAGGCAGCAGCAGCAGGAAACAAGAGGATGCTCTCCCAGCCTTTTTACTCTGCTCACCACTCTCACCTGGGCCCTGCTGCAGCTGCTCCTCATCAGGCTGCTCCACACCCAGATGTTCCTCGTTCCTCTAATGGGCACAAAGCCTCTCCAGCCCCCGGGGTCAGGTGGGAATCATCCCTTCAAACCCACCAGGGTGGGGCTGCCATCATCTGCCCAGCTGGCTCTGATCTGGGCACTGAGCAAAGCTGCTGAGGGGACACAAAAATCCCCCGTTTGGGGAGCCATTGTGTTCCCCCTCGTTAATTATTTTTAAAACCAATTCCCTTGATACAGCCTGGGAGAGCTGGGGCTGTTCAGCCTGGAGAAGAAAAAGCTCCAGGGAAACCTGGAGTTCCTTCCAGTGCCTTAAAAGAGGGTTATAAAAAAGAGGGACAGTGACTTTCTACAACTGCATAGAGTAACAGGACAAGGGGGAATGGCTTCAAACTAACAGAGGAGAGATTTAGATGGAGTATGGGGAAGGAATTGTTCCCTGAGAGGGTGGGAAGGCCCTGGCACAGGTTGTCCAGAGAAGCTGGGGCTGCCCCATCCCTGGAAGCGTCCAATGTCACGTTGGATGGGGCTTGGAGCAACCTGGGCTAGTGGATGGTGTCCCTGCCCATAGCTGTGGATAGAACAGGATGGGTTTCAAGGTCCCTTCCAACCCAGACCATTCTGGGATTCTGTGATATATCAGCAAAGCTGTTAATTGGTTTAATCTCTACCCTAACATTTGTGGATTTTTGCCTTAAAACATCAAAACTTGGTAAAGAAATATTTACTACCAGACAGTGCATGGAGAAAATGCCCAGTTAAATACTGCAGTGGCAGAAGAGGCACGCAACATCGGAAGAGACACAAACTCCCCTCCTCAGAGGTGCTGGAGGAGAGGGATAGCTTCCCCAGCCAGTAAGCAGCTCTGCCCTTCAAGCTCCCTGCTCTTTCCTGAAGCACACACAAATTGCCTCCTTTTCTGCAGCAGCGACCACCCTGGCATCGCTCCCTTGCATACGAATCAAGCTCTAACCCTGGTGCTCCAAAGCACAGCCCCGAGTGCAGATTTGACACCACAGAGACACTTCCTAAAGCTCAGGAATGCAATAGTACATTGGAATAGGTCGCTATTTTTTATGGCCATGCCGCAGAAGTGGAATTTTTATGGCTGGTATTATCAGTTGAAGGAAAACTGCTCTGAAAATCCAGTTGTATGTTAAGTGTTATATATCTATACAGAGTAAATGTAACACTAATTACATTTTTTTTCCCTGTTTAGTGGCATTAAATCACAATCCATTCCTACTTATCCCCCAGGAAGCCACACAAGCTGCAATAAGACACCCTGTTCCCAACCAGCCTAATGTCCATCTGTTTGCAGGATCCCGGAGTCAGGGATGCTCACCAGCTAAACTTCCTTCTTCCCAGCTCACACTTGCAACAGGAACTACTCCGCAATCCCAACGAGAGTTTCCAAATGGGAACAAATAGCAAGTTTAATGTCAGAGGCCAAAAGTCCTCTGAGAGGTCCAAGCAGCCCTTTTCTTTGGAAGGGATTCACGGTCACCACTCAAAGGGCAGCGATTCTTAGAAACTAAATATTTACTCACAGAAAGCCTGAGAGAATCCCCACAGCCGCCTCAGCCTTCCCTGAAAAGCTCTTCTGCATCCAGACAAGGAAGGACTCATAAAGGCAAATCATCTGCTTGCACAGGAACTGCAAAAATTCCTTCCTCTGAGGCTTCTCTGCCAGCGGCCACTGCGGAGTTACCCCGGGGCCACCCTGCAGCTCCTGCCTCCCAATCCATGCTGACTCCTCCTGGAGAACAACCAGCTGCTCCTTCTGCACGCCTTTACTGACAGAGAGACATGAAAACACCAGTTTTTGCCACCCTCCAACCCAAACATTAACTTTTCCCATAGCAAATAGATATAAATCAGAGCATCCTGCAACTGCAACCGCAAAATTGGTGAGGTTGTGTACAGTCCAGTGTTTTCAGCTTCGTGATGGATGCCTGGCAAAGCAGCTCTTTGCCAAAAAACACATTCGAGGAAACCAAGAGAGGGCAAAACAAATTCATGGTGGCCTTAAAACTCAAAAAATACAAGTCATTTTCCACTGTCTCAACTGTGAAATAATCAGCAAAATGTAAAGCAACTCTGAATCTAGAAAACTACGAGAAAGCCGGAAATATTTTGCTGCTGAAGCTCTGCTCAGTTCACTGCCAGGGAGGGATTTGTTAGCAGTATCCATTTAAATCTGCACTCTGCCAGATTACTGTCTCACTGGCAGTAATTCCAGATTATTTTTCTAAACTAGGATAATCTTAACACAAGCACAGTAAAGAGAAGATGTTTGTTTGGAAATCAAGTTATCTTCAAAGCTGTCTTTTAAAAATCAGTTTTAACTTATTCTGAGTGAAAACTGCCCCCAGAAGTTTGAGGTTCCCCCCAAAACCTCTCAGCGGGCGTCTAGGAATTAAGAGTGGAAGCAACAATTTGGTCCTCAAATTATCATCAGTCAAAGGTCTGAAGGAGATGATTCAACCAGTTATGCTCTGAAACATGGCTGTTTACTTTTTGCTATTTCACTTGCATTCTCTTACAATTTTTTGCTAACTATTGATCAAAAAATTCATTTGTAGCAATGTGAAACCGTGCAGAGAGGGATCAATGGCTTGTGCTGGATGAAGTGGACATTTTACACCTCTACATATTCTGCTTGGGTTTGTGCCTTAGAAGCTAAACTTGGTGGAAGACAGAAGAAAAGGGAGAGGACAGGGAGAAAGTTATTTACCAGTGGAAGCTCTGGAGTGCTAAATCAGCACATTATATAAAATTAATCTCGCCAGCCACTGGTACTTAGCCCTACTAAGAAAAAAAAGAAATAAGCAGCTTTCAGCAGCGAAGTGGCACACGTTTTATTCCACTTTATTATTCTAAATCCTACCTGAATATTGCTTAAAAGCTTTTCTATAAAGGAAATACTTTGTGAACACCAGCTCGACAAAAAGCAGATGATTTGCACTCTCACAGGAGGGCATCCTGAAGGCCAACATTCCCATCTCCTCTCTCCTGGACACAAGGGTTAATATACTGTGTTCAACCTCTGAGCTTCATAGCTCCACACTAATTACTGTGGAGAGGGAAGGAAAATTAATGGCTGGTCAGAGCTGTGGGCAGAAATGAAGCAAGTGTCAGGTTATTCTTCTCCTATCAGATTATCTACCTGGAAAAGCCACATCTCAATTAAAGCTGCAAAACAGCAATTTTAACTGTTAAAAGTTAAGACTTTTTATTAAGGCTGTGCTCCTTCAGTCTCTTGTGAAAAAGTGCAATTAATATCCCCAAAATGACTTGGTAGTCTTGTTCTCACAGCAAGGACGAGGGGAAGAAAAGCCCTATTGCAAGATAAAAGCCTTAGCACAGAGGAAAAGCTGTGTTTATCATTATGGGTATGCTATTAAACCAGAAGGGGAAAATAACCTTGCAGCAACAGCATTAGAAAGACCAAGGGATGAGCAAGAACAGCATCTTTGCACCAAAATTTCCAGAATATAAATCAGGAATACAGAAGTGCTTTGATGTGCCTTCAAATTCCTGTACTTATTACAATAATAGTGATAGATGGCAAAGTAGAATATGAACAGATGACAAGAGCTCAAGTGCATCCTATTTTTCATCTACTTTCTTCCCACCCCCATTATTTTTGATTGTCTGCCTGCAACTGTCCTTTCCCTTGGTTTTGGGAAATAACTGCCTTCCCAGGGTGTCAGTGGGATTTATTCACACAGATCAGCAAATTACCAATTTGACTTTCAATATCACACAACTTGAACTTCATTAACTGATTTCAAAAATGTGAAGTTATTATACTTACAATGTCCTTTCAACCTGGCTGATGCTCTTCAGATCTACAAGGAAATAGGCAGATATTTTTCACAGCAAGAGCTGGAAGGGTTTTGCACTCAGGTAATATGCAATAAATCAAAATTTCTCTACCAAGAGGTTGCATGGATTTCTCTCATGTTTATGTACAAGCTCTTCATGCATCTCAAACAGCCAAGAGCAGAAGCTGAGGGACTCAGCAAAACACCAGAGCAGTAGGAGGAAGATACAGTAACAGCAGCAACAAAAAAATATTTTCTTTTCTTCTATTTTGACTGCTATATTTCTTCAGAAAGCAGACTGAGGTAGATCTGGCCATGGGAAAAACCTGACATAACTCAGCAGTCACCAGGACTGAAAATTAAGGTTCAAGCAGCACAGAGATGAAATCAGAGCTGGAGAAACACGACCCATAAAATTCAAGTTTAATCACTTAGGATTAAATAAGTTTCATGCATATTACTGCCAGTGGTCAGCCAAGCTGCTCTCTAGCAGCTCGGTTATTTACAATTATTAAACCACTGTATTAAAGTGTTCCAGAGAATGCTTTTTCCAAGGCAAATCATGGCCAAAATAACACATATTTCAAACTACCCCATGCTCACAAATGGCAAGAAAGGGAAATACACTTGAGAACTAAATTAGCCTAAGCTAAGAAAAACTCATGGGATGCTATTTGGTAGTATAAAAATGGAATGCATTACAATGGAAGGCTGAAAGCTTTATCATTTTTTTTTATTAGTTTTCTTTAGAAAAGCTTGGAGGAGGCAGAGTAACAGAGCTGGAGCACATTAAAAGAAATTAACAGAAAACAGCTGGGGAGGGGGTTTGGGGGCTGTTCAGTGGAAAGGAGGTAAGGGCTGACATGTAACTTTTTAGCCAAGGAAATTGAGAAGACACAGACTTGACACCCACCCAGTGGGGTCTCCACGTCCTCTGTGGGATTGCAGAGCTAGGGCAGGAATTCAGCTTTCTGCACGCGCCTGCAGGCCACGTATTTCCATGTTCCCAAGGCTGTAAGGAAGCTTGGAAGTGTTTATGAGTCAGAATCCTGCCTGGAGCATCATCAGCTCCTGAAGGAGGCAAGCAGAGCTCTCGCAGTGCCATCAAACCCGAGCACCAGCTACTGCGGATACGCAGGGAACGTGAAGATATTCCTGTGATCCGACTGTCATGTGGCAACGTGGATTCCACCTAGCGTGGAAATCCACACAAATTATGTAAACACTGCCCTGAAAACTACCGTGGTACTTTGACATTGTAATTCCAAGAACAAACAGCCCTCTCTGGTGCACTCTATTATATAAAATGCCAGGCTAATCATAGCAATTCAGCTTTATGAGCGCTGCCGAATGTCCTAAATGGAAGTAAAAACGGGAGTTACAGTGTTGAGGATGAGTCAGTTACACACCTACCCCTCTACAAAAGGACAAATGAAGAATTTAATTACATCTGACTGACCACAACAATGAACGATTCCTCAGGAGCACAGAGTGCTTGCATTAAATCCCAAAAACCACACTGCTCTAGGCTTAGGTGTTCCTGTCTCTTCCTTTTCACTGAAACTGGAATAATTCAGGGGACAACCTCGAGGAGTACAACTAGATCACACTGGAGTCTGATTATCGTTCAAAAAAACCCCAAATCTCTCATCTGAGCCACCAAGAGCAGTTTCTTACTTCCACAAAGAAGTAGGTCATGAAAGCAGCAGCTCCACCAAACTCCCTGCCCCAGATCCAGAGCCCTGTGTGCTCCACACAAACTGGAGCTGTGTGTTACCAGTGTGCTTGGAGTGGGAGAGGAGAGGGCATCAAGCAGAGGATGCAATGTGTGTAGCACTGACTGCAAATGGAAAAAACCACAATTCAGCACAAGCAAAGGAGCTGCTGTGTGGAGAAAAACTGAATGGTGTGCAGGGACAGTCACCAGAAACAAACCACCTTCGGGGAAAGATGAAAAAAACCAACATCTGTTAAAAATGTTATTTACAAAACAATTCATTTCACAAGTGTCTGCACAGTATCAATGCTCTTCTCAAAATCCTGACTTCCTTGCCAACTCAAAAAACCGTATCTGTGTGGTGTCATATCCTGCCCTGCTCAATCTAGCTCAATAATGAGGTACTTTGTGAAACTGTTTGTTTAAAATTACTCTCTTGAGCACTAAATGCCAAAAGGAAATATGGAAATGGTCACTCCCACACACACACACGAGTGAGTGGCTGATTCAAAACCATGATTTGTGTTCCATGAGAACGTGTGCGGATCTGAGTCACGGTCTTTGTCTTTGGACAAAATTATCCTTAAAATAAAATTCATCCTAGCACTCTCTTCAACTTTGCGGTCAGAGAAATCCGTGGCTTTTTGGCTTCAGACCAAAGCTGTGTTTTGGACCATCAGCTTCTCGTTACTTAGCAATCAGACTTGTATCACCCAGCCAAGCAACGAGGAATGGATGTCTCAGCATCTGCAGTGGTTTCTCTCCCCTCAAACACCATGGTTTCCAGGTTCAAAAACAACAACAGTCCTCCTGTGTGATGCAGGGCACTGAGTCCTCCTGTGTGATGCAGGGCACTGGCCACAGCCTGAACAAAAGCCAAACTCAGAAGTTTTCCAAGCAGTTCATGAAACACAAGGACAGCTCATCCTGAGCTTGGAAAAAATTTTAATATATTCCCTTAATTCAGAAGGGAGTCTCTGGAGCTGGTTTCATTACTAGCAATATGCACTGCTCATGAAACAACTCTTCTTTCTTAACAGAGACACTGGATTTTGTTCCCTTGAATCCCTTACACCGAAATCTAAGGGAAGGATCCCACTCTCCACTTAAATAGAACACCCCCAAACTCGGAAGAAACCACACAGCGCTGTACAAGTGCAATTATCCAATCCACTCAATATTTAGACAATGAAATTTCTGTTGTCACTGCCTCAGGAACACGTCCCTGGATAACAGGAATAGCCCTGCAGCAAGCAGGAGGCTCCCATGGGAGCCCTTTGTGCTTGCAGACGCCCTCATGCATCACAAACATGCTAGGCTCCACCACCTGACCAAACCTTCAGCTCACCCTTTCCCCCTCTGCAGGAAGCCAAGAGGATTTCCCAAGTCACATGATAAATCAGGGCATTTTCATTCCAAAAAAGGAACCACATTTTTCTCCCCCTGGGAAATCTCTGCAGTTTTTCACTTCACTGTTATTTCGGGGAGAAAATAACTTTCGCTGCCAGCTTTCCCTCCCATTCCCTCCCCCCCCCCCCAGNCCCCCCTCCCCCCCCCCCCCCCCCCAGGAATCTCTGATGTTTGGGACAGGTTTCCAATTAATTTAAATGACTAATTAAAGGCTGCTGCTGCACTGCATATTCACGGTGTGTGAGTTTTATCTAGAAGCAAAAAACACAAGCGGGACGTGGGCTATCAAATTATTCTCAGTGGCAAGCATGAATAGTGACAGAACAGTATTCATGCAGGAAAATTCATATAGAAAAACCATCATCAGATACTTCTTTTTAACACCAAGTTGAAAAAAAATCCCACATCACTCCTGTGCTATCTTGGGCTGCCCATTTGCTCTCAACATCTTCATTTGTCAGAGTAGTACTTAAAATTGTCATTTTTGGAGTTGCTTTGCCAGGCAGAAAACTCATTATCACCTAAGTCCAAACATCTAAGAAAAATGACAAGGCTAAATTACGAGCATGTATTTTTAAAGAATGGTTGAAGTGGAATGAATAACTATTTCCTCTTACAATAATCTGTCACAACTAATTTCCTTCCTACTCTGATTCCCTCTCGCAACCTGCACCCTGGCCAGAGAAGATCCTTTTGCTATTCCTTCTACAGGTTTCAGCTGCGAATCCAAAAGAGCTCAGCATCATCAGGAGTCAGTTCAGGCAGAAGAAAACAAGGGTTTAAGACAAGACTGACAGAGCACAAGACTGACAATGACCCAGAGCTGGCTTTTATGGTGGTTGCTCCCTTGTAGATCCTTCACAAGTCACATATCTGAGTGAAACTTGAGTTTTAATTATTCCAACAGGCGGTGTCAGAGATTGAGAGTTTCCACATTGCATGGCAGTCCTTTCCTCCTGGGGAAGCCAACAAAAGCAAATTGCTGAAATGAGCTCTGCATTTCCTAATTCCTTAAGAGCTGCCAAGAATGCAGAAAAAGATAGTGGACATGCTCTGTGTTTTACATGAGACAAAAGCCATACCCCACAGGCTCGTCCTGCTGGAAACTAATTCCACACCACACTCAAGTGCTGCATATTTTCATCTTCATTAAGACGACATCTCATTTTGATGACCAATTGAGACCTTAATAACAGGAAGAAAACCCTTTGCCAAATCTTTAACAGCAGAAGCACAGGTCGTTTTATTTTCATCATTAAATACTCAAGGACAGAATAGCCCTTAAAGCCTGATTGCTGCAGTTTGCACTGGAAAAGTGAAAATACGATGAAACCCCATCAGCAGTATCACAGGTGGTTTTTCACCCTGAGAACACTTCAGAAATAAGAAGTACTCCCCCATGGTGAGCATAGAGAGCACAGTCTCAATCTAGTTTCAACAAATTTCAAATTTTTCAGGTACAGTTCCTCATCCTACCAGAATCCACAGAAGCAGAAAGCAGCAGTTGGGATTTTAGGAAGCATGGCTGACCACCAACTGACACTGCAATAAACGAATAATTATTAAAAAAAACCAAACAAGCCACCCAAATCTAAAACAATTTCTACATTTCCACAGACCTACAAACAGGAGAATAATTTAAATTGCATATTTGAGTCAGCTCAATGCTATTTTATAGAATGGCAAGCTGGTGACTCATAGCACAAATCAGAAACGAAGTCATAAAAGTTATGTTTCACCCCCCAGACTGGGTGGGACCTAATCTCACAGAAAGTTTCCTCGTTAAGATGAGTCTTAAAACAGCTTTAGAAAAAGAACAACTTTTTTTCTTCTTCTCTTTCCAAGACTTGGCTCTGGTCAGGAGAGCTACACCCCTCCTGTCTGAGCACAGCTGAGAAACACTCCCCTTGTGGAAGAATAATTGCCCTGAAATTTTTATATTAGCGACTGGATCAACTTGATCATGACTGCAACTTCCTTTCCCATCACGGACTCCAGTTTCAAAGTCTCTATTATTCCCATGGGATAAATAATAAATAAAAGATGGTAATATCATCAAATAACTGTCAAAAAACCCCAAACCGACATCTAGTTCTCGTTGTATTGTGCTTTTCTTTCACACAGAGAGAGCCTGAAAGTGTGTTCTCTGATTTTAGCCACTTTCATACATCCAAAAATATTTGCTGGTCATCCCCTTCGAAGCTTTTGTTCGCGAAAGAAGAAAAAAAAGCACAAATTTTTAATCATTCCTTGGAAAATCACAATCAGCAGTATGCCAGGTCAGGAAAACAGCAGTACAGTTAATTAAACAAGTCTGCCAGCTTCCATCCTCAGCAAAAACAAACCCCACAGTCTTCCAAGTCTCACCATCCCTGCAGCCACTCGTTGCCACTGCCTGAGCTCTGGGAGTGCCAAGCCTCACCTGACAATTTGCTTCAAGAGCTGGGCAACAACAGGGCAATAAACTGCAGCTTTTGTGACAGCGAGGGCTTGAGGTGGTCCCGCAGGAAATTATGACCACACTGTTGAGCTACAGATTCTCTGGAGGTCAATGCTGCAGAGGAAAAAAATGCGCTAAATACACATTGTATCTACGCTGAATAAAGGACAAGGCACAGCAGAATGGCCCCTGCGTCCTCCTCTTGAGGCTTATCCCATCTTTCCCCGGCACAGAGCAAGATCTTTGCAGGATACACTCTCCACTACATCCTTAAACCTGGGCCACCTGCACCAAAATCCCACCTGGCCTGGAGGATGGATCAACACAGGTAACCCCGGCCCTCATCTGGAGCAGAAAGAAAAACCTGCAGGTTGTCCAATACCTACTCAAAATCTGGCTGCAGCTCAGTTGGGTCCAGTTGTTCCTTCTTAGGCTTAGAAGAAGGCACTAGGAGTCAATATCCCTGATTTGCCCAGAACTGCCAGGATGAACTACCACAGGAATGCCACACACGGCCAAGCCCTCGATTTTCTATAGGTTTTTTTTTGCACCAGCTGATTACATTCCAACCCAACATAACCCAACCCCTGGCTACAGGCACCAGGAAACGCAGTAACAGGAGCCTCTAATCTCTGCAGGAAGAAAGCCACGAGGATTAGGCATTCAACACACAAAAGAAGTGCATTTTATTTAAGTATTTTGTCTACCACCACATAATTGAAAACCATTTATAGCTTGCTTCCTTGTGAAGCTTTTCCAGGCCTGCTTCCCAGCCCCACTACACCTCAGCCCTTGGGAAGCTGACCCTCAACTTCCAAAGCACCTGGAACAAGCAGGAGACAAGGAAAGGCCTTCCCTTGTTCCATGAGGAAGTTTCCTCTGAGGAATAGCCCCACTTCAGTTCTCTCTCCACGCTCCTCAGAGGGCAAGCTGTCCAACAGGATGTGTGGCCACCCACACATTCCCCCGCACATCACAACTCCCCAGCCCACTCCAGCACTTTCTCCACTGCAAACACATTTGGGAACTCACCCCTCTCCTCCTCTGCAAGGCTTCCTGCACTCTCATGTATGTGTAGCCAAACTGGGCTAGTGGAAAGAGATGCAGCCTCTGATACTTCTGCTCCAAGTCCATTTATCCAGCTCTGCCATACACTTTCAGCGCTATGGATGCCCAAGCCCCACTTCCTCCACAGTTGGGCCTCCTCACCCTGCCCAGCCATCCCACTCAGAGGGGAAATCTACAAATACCAGCAAAAACTTCCTTCTTCTTGCTTATCCCTACTCCAAGATCAATGGACGAACTTCTCATGCAAGTTTCTTGCATCCTCCTCCCCAGATCTCTCACCCCTTGTGATCCTGGCAGGGACAGAACGCAAAGACTCGTGCCCTTCTCCCTAAGAGATTGTTCCTGTGGGAACATCTACGTGCTGAGCCCACCGAGATTTCCCAACTCCCTCAGGTTTCAGAACTCTCAGGCAAGCTGTGAATGCTTCATTCAAGCCCTAGGTCTCCCAGTATTACTGTACTCCCAAGTGCTCCTTCATAATCCAAGTATTTGTTCACGAGTAGGGATCTCCTCGCGCTCTCTCCCATTTGGTGTTATCAAAACCTCCTCCTTTGCACTTCACCCATCTGGAGGAGTTTTTGGTTTGTTTTACAGCACTGTCCTCTCACAGTAATCTGGTCTACTGGTGCAGTTTCTTCCAGCATTATTTATATTGCTTTTGAAAGAACTCATCCATAAGACCATTTAGCATTTCCACGCTATTTCAAAGAAAGCCCGTTTAATTTATCACCTCTGCTAGAAACCAGCCATCCTGAGAAGAATCCAAGTAGAATTGATGGTAGTAAAAACAACACCGCACAGACACACCTGATGTAATCACTCTATTAATTACACTCATATTATGCAAACTCTTCCTATGTCTTCCCTAATATAATCTATGGTCTCGGGAAGCTTGTACATCCCAGTCCCATCACAGAGCAGGAGCAATTCCTCATCAGCGATAATTGATTGATGTGAGCCTAACCTGTCCTAACCACCTCTGATAACAAAGACTGAACAGCCTTCCCATGCAACAATTCAGCATTTCACTGCTCTTACTGTCAGTAAAGACTCCCAGCACCTAACCAAACCCCTCTGCTCACACTGTGAGCCCATTACTTCTCCCACCCGACATGGATTTGTCTGGTTTTTTGCTTCCTCTTTGCAGCGACGCCTCCTTTTGATTTTCTCTTTATTATGAAGAGCTCCAGCTCCTTTAGTTTCTCCTTGGAGATCATTTATTCCAGGATTCAGCCGCTCTCTGGTCTCCACTCTCTCTCAGCGGTCCGCACGGCTTCTCAAGTGCGGCGTGAGGGAAAGGCTAACTCGTCTCTGCTGTGAGGGGATAAATAGGCACAGCACAGATGCTGCCAAAAGGAGCTGCCAGGATCCTGGATCCCGACGTGCTTGCACCCGATCTCTTGGTTCTCAGAGGTTCAACCAAACCGACCTGCGCACAACCTCATGTTGAAAAAGCCCCAAAAACTAATGACTGCAACACCACAGCCGGCCAACAGACGGGCTGCCAAAAATCAAACAGCACAGCCCAACTAAAGCCAGGAGGGCTTTCTAATCATCAGCCCCCAGGACAGGAGCAAAATTCTCTTCCCTCCCCAAGCTCCTGAAGGAGATGGCTCTGACAGTAGGATTTTAACATGCCCACACCTCAGTCACGTCCACTCAGTATCCCAGGCAAACACAGGAGATTCATGGTATTTTTTATGTCTTTTTATCATTTTCTCACACATTCACTGCTACACTTAGCCCAAGGAGTGAAACCAAGCACGAATCTCAGTCTCTGTTAAATCAATCGCAAAGGTCAATTTAAATTTAGATAAATACAAATTGTTTGCCAGGGCCACACCGCTAAGGGAGACAGCTCAAATGTTAATTACGGACGCCGGAAAGGCCATTCCACACCTGAGCAGGTGCCGGGATTAACCCTGCAGCCAACACGGCGGCACAAGTCACACTTCACACGTGGGAACGACCGCGCTGCGATCGCGGGGCTGCCGGGACTGAGACACTCGATACCGACGGAACCTCCGGCATCCCCTCGCTGCCAAAACACACCGACAGGGGCGGAGGAACGAGCGGCGCCCTGAAGATGCCAGGAACAAGCAACTGTTTAAACAGCACCCGGGCGACCACAGCGATGTATCCGCTGCTCCAATGGAGCTGAGAGCCCGCTCCGTCACCTGATTTAAGCCACAATTTTGGTGGCTCCTCGTAGTTCCGTGATTAGTTGTTTGGAGCAAAACGAGGGAGCGACAGGTGCACACCTCCGGCAGAGGCTATTTTAGAGGCAGCAATAAAACAGATTGTGGCAAAAGCCAGAAGGATATCCCACGGTTACACACTGTTCCCCTAGTTTAAAAAGAAAAAAATAGGAAAAAAAACCCTCCCGGTATTTTTAGCAAATCTTTCGAGCTCCAAGACGCAACCTGCTGCCTTTACAGTTTTTTTCCGCCTTGAGACACATAGGAAGCTGTGTGCTGCCAGTCTCCTCTTTTCCTGGCAAAGCCACCAAGGAAAAGGGAGCGAACAGAGCCCGGCTGGCTTTGCCTCCCTCCCTCTCCCACC